>CM077918.1:4727875-4754036 GCA_039797435.1 Crotalus adamanteus
CACTCGCTTTGTCCAAGTCTTCGGGCAGACTGGAGATACTGGAGTCATATCTTCTGCCTTTGTTGTCTTCTGCCTTGGCATCCATGGAAAACACATGCAAAAAGCCCTGGAAGAGAGAAAAAAAGGAACGTAAGGAAAGGGACCGACTTCACTTCTCATCCCAGAATGAAAAGATTTGGAGTCCTGCAGACAGCTGTTCCTTTCTGCTCCTGGCTGCTCCCCCCCCTCCTCTGCAAAATATCCCCCTCTGAGAAATTGGCCACAAAATGGGGAAGGTTCCCCAGAGCCCAGCAGCCCTGCTTACATCTTTGGAGCCATTTTCACACAGATGACCGTCAGTTGGACTGTCCAGATGACATCATCAAAGCCAGTAAGAAAGTTACCTTCATTAATCAAAACTTCTTCATTTTCGTCCATCTGTAGATTTAAGATTTGGACTTCCAGGAGCTGGAAGAGAGAGACAGAAAGAGAGACTCAACCTTCCTGGTGCCAAAGGGTCTTGCAGAGTCATCCCGCCTTCCCTTTGGCCCATCAAGACACGTATTAGCGCCACGTCCAGGGATTCCCTGACCCACCACCAAGTGGATGGAAAGGAAACAAGACCCATGCTTCCCTGCCCTTTTTCCCCAAGAGAGAGATTATATGAGGGTGGGGCTCTCCGTTGGGCCTTTTCAGGTGGCTATTTACTTTCTCGATCCTTACGAACATGCGCTCCTTCTTCCTCCCACTTTGTTTTGGTGACCTCTGGGAAAGGGAGAGGCAGGTGCTCAGCAAACTTTGAAGTCTCCACCAGATGAAGAAACCCCCCCCAAAAATCAGACCTTTCTTGGCAGCCCTCTCCCCCTGGAGACCCCATCCCCTCTATTCAGAAGCTCTTTCTGCTTCACGGAGATGGTGGATTCTCCTGGCCAGGGGAGAGATTCGCACGGAGGCCTTGGGCAACTCCTGCTCCCTCTACGAGGGCAATTCGGAGATCAAGCTCCATTTGGAGATCCAGGATAGACCCTCGCAGAGATACCTGCAGGAGCTGCAGAAGGAGGGGTGCTGGGGGGGGGGTCAGGAAGAGCCCGATCCAGAGTGTCCACTCACCACATGGCTCCCTTTTCACCATTGTGATCTCAATGGTATAGGTCACTTTATTTTTCCGAGGAGGAACTGGAGAAAAACGTTTTCTCTCCTCTGCCTTTTCCTGGCCATCCACGGAAAGCAGAGGCAAAAAGCCCTGGAAGAGAGAAAAAAAGGAAGGTAAGGAGAGGGACCAACTAAAGCCTTCTTTCCTCAATCCCTTTGAGTCCAGAAACCAGCTCATCCCTTTTAACCTTGGTTAGACCTATTGGAAAGTTCTCAACCAGGGCTTTTAGCCCCAATCAGAAACTAAAGATAAAATTGGAACCCTTTTGCCTCCCCCTCCTCCCCTCCAGTTCCCCTTTCCTAAGAGGATTATCTCAAAGATGCTTTTTCCACCAGGCAACTGGACTTCCTGTTTTTCCTTTGAAGAGCTTTCCTTTCTCCCCCCAGAATGAAAAGACTTAGACTCCTGCAGACAGCTGTTCCTTTCTACTCCTGGCTGCCCCCCCCCTTTGCAGAATATCCCCCTCCTCTGAGAAATTGGCCACAAAATGGGGCAAGTTCCCCAGAGCCCAGCAGCCCTGCTTACACCTTGGGAGCCATTTTCACGCGGATGACCGTCAGTTAGACTATCTGAATGACATCATCAAGCCAATAAGAAAGTTACCTTCATTAATCAAAACAACATCCTTTTCATTCATTTCCAGATTTAAGATTTGGGCGTCTGGGAGCTGGAAGAGATAGACTCAACCCACCTTCAGGGGCTTTGGAGGATGATGGGGTGGAACTTAAACATCTTCTAAAATCAAATCTCCTGCATTGGGGGGGGGGGAAGGGGAACAAATGAAGGAAAGAAGGAAGGGAAGCCTGTGCATATCAACACAGTGGTCAGCCATAAGTATCTTCATTTATTACTTTATCAGTAAGAAAGTTACCTTCATTAATTAGGATTTCTTCTTCCTTCCCCTCCAGGTTGAGGAGCTGGGGGTGTGGGAGCTGGAAGAGAGAGACAGAAAGAGAGACCTCAACCTTCCTGGTGCCAAAGGGTCTTGCAGAGTCATCCCCGCCTTCCCTTTGGCCCATCGAGACACGTATTAGCGCCACGTCCAGGGATTCCCTGATGCACCAACAAGTGGATGGAAAGGAAACAGGACCCATGCTTCCCTGCCCTTTTTCCCCAAGAGAGAGATTATGTGAGGGTGGGGCTCTCAGTTGGGCCTTTTCAGGTGGCTACTTACTTTCTCGGTCCTCAGAAAGAGCAGCTGCTTCTTCCTCATCCTCCTCTTCCTCTCAGTGACCTCTGGAAAAGGGAGAGGCAGGTGCTCAGTGAACTTTTAGGTCTCCCCCAGATGAAGAAACCCCCCCCCAAAATCAGAGCCTTCTTGGCAGCCCTCTCCCCCTGGAGACCCCATCCCTCTATTCAAAAGCTCTTTCTGCTTCACGGAGCTGGTGGATTCTCCTGGCCAGGGGAGAGATTCGCACGGAGGCCTTGGGGAACTCCTGCTCCCTCTACGAGTGCAATTCGGGGATCAAGCTCCATTTGGGGATCCAGGACAGACCCTCTCAGAGATACCTGCAGGAGCTGCAGAAGGAGGGGTGCTGGGGGTTCAGGAAGAGCCCGATCCAGAGTGTCCACTCACCACACGGCTCCCTCTTCACCAGTGTGATTTCAATTACGTAGGTGACTCGCTTTTTGGTGGGGAAGGCTGGACAAGCTGCTATATTGGCTGTGGCATTGTTTTCCTTGCTTTTTCTTTTGAAAAAGGGGAAACACCCCAGGATGCAAAAAGCCCTGGAAGAAAGAAAAAAAGGAAGGTAAGAAAAGGGACCAACTAAACTCTTCTTTCCACAATCCCTTTGAATCCAGAAACAAGCTCATCCCTTTTAACCTTGGTTAAACCTATTGGAAAGTCCTCAACCAGGGCTTTTAGCCCCAACAAGGAACTAAAGATAAAAATGGAACCCATTTGCCTTCTCCCCTCCCCCATGGATCTCCTTTGCTGGACTGGACTCTCTTGTTTTCCTTTGAAGAGGTTTCGCTTTTTCCCCCAGAATGAAAAGATTTAGACTCCTGCAGACAGCTGTTCTTTTCTGTTCCTGGCTGTTCCCCCCCCATTTTCAGAATATCCCCCTCCTCTGAGAAATTGGCCACAAAATGGGGAAAGGTTCCCAGAACTGTGCAGCCCTGCTTACATCTTTGGAGCCATTTTCATGCGGATGAGCGTCAGTTGGACTGTCTGAATGACATCATCAAGCCAGTAAGAAAGTTACCTTCATTAATCAAAACTTCATCCTTTTCATCCATTTGGAGGATGATGGGGTGGAACTTAAACATCTTCTAAAATCAAATCACCTGCATTGGGGGAGAAAAAAGTGGGACAAATAAAGGAAAAAAGGAAGGGAAGCCTTTGCATATCAACACAATCGCCAGCCATAAGTAGCTTCATTTATTACATTATCAGTAAGAAAGTTACCTTCGTTAATTAAAATGTCTTCTTCCTTCCCCTCCAGATTTAGGATTTGGGGGTGTGGGAGCTGGAAGAGAGAGGCAGAAAGAGAGACCTCAACCTTCCTGGTGCCAAAGGGTCTTGCAGAGTCCTCCCCACCTTCCCTCTCTGCCCCAAAACCCTCCATCCAAGCTCTGAGCACCCTATTTTGCTCAATCCTAGTTTAATCCTAGATCAAGCTCCGTTTGGGGATCCAGGACAGACCCTCGCAGAGGTACCTGCAGGAGCTGCAGAAGGAGGGGTGCTGGGGGTTCAGGAAGAGCCTGATCCAGAGTGTCCACTCACCACACGGCTCCCTCTTCACCATCGTTATCTCAACCGTATAGATTATTTTTTTTGTTTTGGGCCGGACTGTTTCCACTTTGGCCTCCTTTTCTTTGTTTTTCCTTGCAAGGCAAGGGAAACACCCCAGGAGGAAAAAAGCCCTGGAAGAGAGAAAAAAGGAAGGTAAGGAAAGGGACCAACTTAAGCCTTCTTTCCACAATCCCTTTGAATCCAGAAATCATCTCATTCCCTCTGTGTTGCCAGACTTTTCTTTGGAACCCAGAGGCCTCGATCTCCCAAGGTAGACTGCCCCTTAGCAGGGAAGCTCCACTCAGTCTCTCCCTGGAGTGAGACCCAGGAGGACAGCTTTCTGCCGGTTCTTTTCCTGACTCTTTCCTTTTGGTTCCCCTCATGGCTGAGGTCCCCCCATTCCCTCTCTTTCGATGGAGACCCCCTCCTTTTCCTTCTGGCCACCAAAGTCCAAGCACGACAAAACACACAACATTTTTGTCTTTTCTTTTCATCCGTAGATCAGGACTGCCTGAAATAAAGGGGAGGGAGAAGCTTCACGAACTCTTCAGCCATTTCCGTGAAGGGAAATCCAATATTCTGTGCAAGGAGCCCTTAAGGCGGCTTGGAGTTGCAATGGAAGGTCCCCCCACCCCCAAAATGCCTTCCCGGGACCCCGTTTCAGAGGTCCAGTGTCCCCCCTCCCTCTGCGACCCTCTGACCGCCTTTGGGACCTTGGCACCCGGACTCCATTTTCAGCCCTTTGTCCTCCCTCACAGCCACGTGGCCACAATTTACGCTTTGGCACAAACTGGTGTTTGCTTCCAATTCATAGCAACAACAAAAAAAGCCCCATAGCAAACAATGGGTTTGCCTAGTTACTCTGGTCTTCGCTTAATGACTACAGGGTTCGCTTAACAACGGCCCCAAGTGACCCACTTTATGACTGGCACAACTTACAGACACAAATGCATGTTCACTATGATTGTGAGGGATGTCCTCTTTACTGTTTATTTTATTTTATTTTATTTTTATGTTCAGTAAGCCTGCTGACATGAGGAGTAATGTGTAAATAAAAATTAAATGCCATCGAAAATTGTATCCATCCTTATTCGACAAAAATGGAATCCGTCTGATTGATACACGCTATTGAAAAAGAACTTGAAAGAATGATAAAACATGAGATAAAACCTATCCAAACAAAAAGAACATTTTCCAATAGACACAAGCTGATTCCTCCCTTTCCTTAAGTCTCTTGTTAAAGAACCTGTTTGCCATTCAGCCCTACAAGAAAAAGAAAAAGGTATAAAACTAGAAAGGTAGCAGGTCTGGGGCCTAACAACGTTATGTGGCATATAAGCCATTTTTTCCCCCTTTTGTAAGCAAACAAATCTTCCTCAGCCTCTTCTAAAAATCCCTCAAGTCTTCTTTGGACTAATATAACCTGAAATTCAGTATTGGGACTGATTTTTCAGCAAGAATCCTTCAAGGCTATAAGCCCAGCATCTCTTGTTTAGAACAGGGGTGGGCAACCTGGGCCCTTTTATGACTCGTGGACTTCAACTCCCAGAATTCCTCAGCCAGCCACGCTGAGGGGAAAGGGAGAGGCTTCCAAGCTGAGCCAGGCTGGCTGAGGGATTCTGGGAGTTGAAGTCTACCAGTCATAAAAGGGCCAAGATTGCCTATCCCTGGTTTAGAAGAAAAAAAAAAAACCACATAATTGCACCCATTTCTGCCATGGCCCCAGCATGCCACACCTTCTAGAAACTGTTGCGTCCTTGGCGGAAAGCAGACACGAGAAGCAGTTGAAGTTCTCAGTTTCTTTTATTCAGCGTTCAGCTTACAAGTAGATGGCTTCAGCAACTCTCCAAAACCTCCCAGCTTCTTATATAGACGCTTCCCGGGTAAATGTGTTACTTTTCCCGCGCCAGCACCCGCGCATGCGCACGGCGCTGGCGACAGCCTGTCTGGTCCCGGGCAGCTTTGCACCTGCCCGGGACTGCCTGCAAACGCCCAAGCCGTTTGCAAGGCTCGGGACATAACACCCCTTTCCCCCGGGCTAAAACTACTACCAACATATAAACATTTATTTTATGCAGTGTTCTGCTTCTCAGTGCTCCTATCGTTACCTGGCTTTTGTTTAGCCAGCAATGTTATATAATCCTCTAAGTATTTAGGAGACTTCTTTGCTCTCTGTGACCTTCTCAGCTCTGGGTTACTAGCATGAGTTCCCTGACTGGAGGGAGATGTGAGCCTGTTCTCCTTATTTTGCCTTGGTGCCTTCCAAGGACTGTGCCCCGATGCCTGGCCTGCTTGCTCGCCCACCGGGCTCGTCAGGCCAGGGCTTCTGTCACTTTGTGACCTGGTTGACCTGCCTAGCTGTAGACCCTCGGGCCCCTTGAAGTGATAGCCACTGCTGGGCGTCTCTGTTGAACCTCCTAGGTCCGTCCAAGACCTGTCAGGAGGCTGACCATTCCCTGAACCCCGTTCTGTGTCCGGGCTTGTGTGGGTTCCTGTACTTTCCCAAAACTCAGTTACTCCCTGATTTGGGCTAGAGGTGTTGTAGTCGGGACTTGGTTCCTCGACCACCTCCCTGTATCTTTGACCCCCTGTAGAATTTGGGGTAAGGTCAGGCCAACCTTGGGGATTGTGTGCCAGCTCTCTTGCGGGGAATGATTTGTTGGGATGCCCCCGGGTATCCTCCGTGACTGGAGTGCTGTGTGATGTGTGTGGAAGGTGAGTATGCCCCCGGGGTGACTCCCTGGCTGGAGTAGGCGTGGATGCCTGGTAGTTAGGTAGGCTCATAGAATTCTTGTTCGGAGCTCTCGCGGAACCCTGGGATGGGCCATTTGTGGCTCCATCAGTGGAGATGGGCAGCAGCTCGTGCCCTTCCCTTTGCTCCAAAGGGTCCCCCTCCCCCCCTGGAAAAGACCCAGGAGTCTCATCTGAAAAGTCCCACCGAGGGCGGAGTTGGTCGATGTGCCGACGCAGGACACGACCGTTCTCCAGGGCTACCTCGTAGGAGAGAGGACCTGTGACCCTGGAAATAGAAGTGGGGACCCAGGTATGACCAGGCCCGTAATTGCGAGCCCAAACCGGGGCACCCACAAGCAGTTGTCTAGGTGCCCTAGGATGTGAGGTAGATGAAGGCAGTCTGTCCGGATGCAAAAGGTCAAGTTTAGTAGTAAGTTGACACCCCCAGCGAAGTTCAGCTGGGCTTCTCCCTGTAGAAGTGGACGGCGTGGTGCGATAAGAAAGGAGAAAGTCAGCCAACCTGTGATGCCAGTCCCCGTAGGTGAGTCTTTTCAAGGCGTCCTTTGTGATGCGCACCATACGTTCAGCCATACCGTTGGTGGACGGGTGGAAGGGTGCAGACGTGGCATGACGAATCATGTTAGCCTGTAAGAAAGCTTGGAATTCGGAGGAAGTGAATTGAGGGCCGTTGTCAGACACGATGACATCTGGAAGCCCGTGTGCAGCAAAAATCCCCCTCAGTACCTGAATAGTCTTTGCAGTGGTGGTGGAAGAGACAGGTACAACCTCAAGCCATTTTGAATGGCTGTCAACAAGGACCAAGAAGAACTGGCCCTGAAAGGGCCCAGCGTAGTCAATGTGCACCCTAGACCATGGGGACTGCGTTTCCTCCCATTTATGCACGGGAGCTTGGGGCATCTCTGGGCGAGATCGTTGGCACAGGTGGCATGCATGCACCTTAGCCTCAATATCCTTATCTAAAACAGGCCACCACAAGTGGCTGCGTGCAAGAGCCTTCATACGAACAATGCCAGGATGACCCTTGTGGAGGGATTCTAAGACCCTAGTCCTCATTGAGGAGGGAATGACAACTCTGTTTCCCCAAAGCAGACAACCCTGAGAAAGGGACAACTCGTTTCTTTTGGACCAGAAACTCTGAAACTCAGGACTAGGGCAGTGCTCAGGCCAACCGGACAAAACCCAGGAACGGACACGTGAAAGTGTGTGATCTGTACCTGTTTCAGCGGCAACATCCCTGGCACAAAGAGGGAGCTCGGGCAAGGCTTGGATTGATAGAATGTTGACAGCTGGCGCAGGGTCAGCTTCTACTACTGGCAGAGGCAATCTACTGAGGCCATCAGCATGGCCCATTTCTTTCCCAGGCTTGTGGAGTAAAGAAAAATCATATGCAGACAGAAAAATAGACCACCTAAGCATTCTAGGGGAAATGATTTGGGGAGTCTGCTTACGTGTGGTAAACAGTCCCAGCAGAGGCTTATGGTCAGTAAAGACCGTGAAATGCCTGCCATAGAGAAAATCGTGGAATTTTTTAATTCCAGCGACAACAGCCAGAGCCTCCCTGTCTATCTGAGCGTAGTTGCGCTCAGCAGAAGACAACATTCTGGAGTAATATGCAACAGGAACCTGAGTTCCATCAGACCTGAGGTGGCTCAGGACAGCTCCTACCCCGTAAGGGGACGCATCACATGCGATGCACACAGGAAGAGATTCGTTGAAATGTGCAAGTACACTGTTAGAAGTGAGCAAGGCCTTAACTTTGTTAAAGCAAGCCTCATGTGTATGTGACCACTGCCACACTGCTTGTTTGTCTAGTAGCCTGTGAAGAGGTTCAGCTACACTAGCTTTATGTGGAAGAAAAGAATTGTAGAAATTCAGGAGGCCCAGGAAAGCCTGAAGTTCGGCCTTGGACTTTGGCCTAGGTGCTTCTAAAATAGCAGTCAGTTTGGATTCAGCAGGGTGAATCCCAGCAGCATCAATTTTGAATCCCAGAAATTCAGTAGAAGGCACCCCAATCTTGCATTTGTCTTTTTTGAGCTTGAGGCCTGACTTCCTGAATCTTAACAGAACAGCCCTTAGCCTTTCAGCTAGAATGTGTGTGGAGTCTCCTGCAATTAAGACATCATCAAAGTAGGGGCAAACCCCTGGTATACCCCGTAGTGTGTTTTCCATTACGCTTTGGAAAATCCCAGGAGCGACATTCACTCCAAACTGCAGCCTTTTTACCTTAAAGGCTCCCCTGTGGGTCACAATAGTCTGAGCTATAGCAGCATCATCATCAACAGGCAGCTGTTGATACGCTTGAGCTAGGTCAAGCTTTGCAAAAACGCGCCCCCCCTTGAGGGAGGCCAGAATATGACTGACCACAGGAACAGGATAGGCATGTTGCTGCAATGCCTTATTCAGAGTGCATTTGTAGTCAGCACAAATGCGAATGTCCCCATTTGCCTTTAGAGGCGTGACAATGGGGGTCTCCCAAGGACTGGAATCAACAGGTTCTAGGATTCCCTGTTGAATCAGTTTGTCTAACTCAGTGTCAATTTTACTCTTTAAAGCAAAAGGGACCCTTCTTGCTTTAATTCTAATGGGAGTGACAGTGGGGTCTAGCTTTAAGGACACAGGGGGTCCTTTGAATGTGCCCAGCTGGGGGCTGAAAACATCTGCAAATTCTTTGCAGACTTCCTGTAGGTCGAGTGTTTGTAAACTGTTGAGTCCTGTGACGTGTATCCCCAGGGCCTCAAACCAATCGAGTCCTATGAGACTCGTTCGTTCACCCCCTACTACTAATAAGTCTAGTGGACCTTCAAAACTCTTGTATTGCACGTTAAGGGTGGCCTCCCCCTTAACACACACTCTTGAATTTTGAAAATCTGTTAACACAATGTCAGAAGGCCTTAACTTGGCCTGAGTTCCACTACCGGAACAAATCTTCCTAAATGTATGCAAGGAGATAATTGAAAAGGCAGACCCTGTGTCTAGTTCCATAGATAATGGAACCCCTTGTAGCTTCACCTTGAGTGACAGCTTTTTCTTAATTGGCTTGTGTGTGCCTGTCCTAAGGATGCTTCTTCGCGAAGCGCAAAACCCTACTCTATTCTGGCTGGGGAATCTGGTACCTTTCAGGCGCGGTTCTTCCTGAGGTTGTACCTTTCGTCGGCCCAGACACACAGCTGCAATGTGTCCTTGTTTGCCGCATGCCCGGCAGGTAGCGGAGCGGAACTTGCAGTCGGTTCTCCTGTGGCGACCTCCACAGCCGATGCACTTGAGCGGAGCTGAAGAGCTTCCCTTCTGTTTTTCTTCCGTCGTGGGGTGGAGACGGTCGACTTCCTCGTCCGGATCCTCCTCGGAGTTCCTTTGGGCGTCTTCCTGGTGCACGGATGCAACCTCTGGACTGTTTCTAATCGGCCGCATGTTTTTGATAGCGCCGCCTGCTGCTTCTTCTGCGGTGACTTCCCTTAAGGCATCTTGGTAGGACAGTTCTTCTTTAGCGAAAAGTCTCTGTTGTAGATCTCGATGCCTTAACCCGCACACGAATCCGTCCCTCAGTCGTTCTTCGAGGTCTTTGAACTCGCAGTGCTTGGCAGCCTTCCGTAATGCGGCGATGAATTCTTTGGCCGACTCGCCGGGCCGTTGATCCCTCTGCTCGAAGTTGTGTCGCCATGCGATGACGGACATCTTGGGGTGGAAGTGCTCTTTCAGTAGCTTCTTTAGATCTGCGTAGCTGACAGACTCTACTGGAACAGGTGCTGCAAGGTTTTCTGCGATGTCGAAGGCGTCTTGACCGCAAACACAAAGCAGGGTGGCAGCCTTCAAGCTCTCTTCCCTCACTTGGTTTGCCTTGAAGTAGTTCTCCACCCTGGCTACGTAGGACTCCCACCGCTCTGGATGTGAGACGTCGAATTCCGAAAGCCTTCCGATTTTCGCCATCTTCAAATCTTCAGGAGACGGGTCTATCAGCCAGCCTACCCCCGAATGCGCACCGGATTGGCGGGCAGCTGCCGAGTCGACACCGTTCCTTTCCGCCGCTCAGGAGTCCTTGGGTAAGCTTACACTTCTTCCTTTCCAGGTAGTGCAAGGCATCCCATCCTCGTCGCCAGTGTTGCGTCCTTGGCGGAAAGCAGACACGAGAAGCAGTTGAAGTTCTCAGTTTCTTTTATTCAGCGTTCAGCTTACAAGTAGATGGCTTCAGCAACTCTCCAAAACCTCCCAGCTTCTTATATAGACGCTTCCCGGGTAAATGTGTTACTTTTCCCGCGCCAGCACCCGCGCATGCACACGGCGCTGGCGACAGCCTGTCTGGTCCCGGGCAGCTTTGCACCTGCCCGGGACTGCCTGCAAACGCCCGAGCCGTTTGCAAGGCTCGGGACATAACAGAAACCATGAATTTGGTCTAATCGGTTTAGTGAATTTCAGTTTAATTTAGAAAAATGTCTCCAGCGGTTTGAGACGTCATATTCCAAATTCTAAGAAAAAAAATAACCGTGTTTTATTTTCACTGTAAATCTACTACCATGCAGTGGATGAAAACAAGAATCTCATTTGAAAATGCACAGATGGTTTAATTTTTCTCCATTATACAGGTCTGGTCCATAATCACAATCCCATCATCCACCCAGCTTCCCCCCCCCCCCCAAGACTGGAAAATGTCAACCTTACCTCATTTAACCTCTGAAATGGATTTTTGCTACTATGGGTAACCTTCCTTTTCCAAGGATTTTTGCTGCTATGATGATGTGGCTACGATATTATTGATCTCAAAGCCAATAAACAGATCTCTTCACAGTATAAATATGGATGACAAGGGGGAAAAAAGGACACAAAATCCCTCTGGAGAGAAACTTTTTGCCTGTTAGCAATTATTACCAACAGCTATTTGAGGACTTTTTAAAGAATCCTGATGCTGATGCACCTTCTTAATTTTTCAGACCATCAGTTGGTGGTCACTGCTAGAGGAGGGTTGTTGCAAAAAAAGATTATTGGGTGGGTGAATTGTCGTAAAAGCCTCTCTGTCTGTCTGTCTATTTTTTTTTAAAAAAAGTGGTTTTGGTTGAGGCTTGGCAGTACTCAGAGTTCCTTGAGTCTCCATCTACGCTTTGGGCTGACTCATATCCATTGGGGAAGAGGGTCAGTTGGGGGAAAGCTAGCATAGGATTGCTTGCCTCTGGGGATCTCTAAATCAGCAGTTCTCAACCTATGGGTCGCGACCCCATTTGGGGTCGATCGACCATTTTACGGGGGTCGCCAAACAATGTGATCCGCCATTTCCCCCCTCAGGGGGCGGCGCCGCGCATGCACGGCACGTTCGTGTGACGGGGGTCGCCATCACACAAACGTTGAGAAACGCTGCTCTAAATGAAATGCAATTTCCACTTTTGGAGAAGCTCCGTGTAAGAGCGGAATCCAGAGAGGGGGCAACTAGCAGGTCTCAGACCAGAGAGAAAATTACATAAATAAATCTGTGTCTTCAAGGCCGCCAAGCAAACCACCAATTATCCATCCTCTTGGAAAGATGGAAGGAAAATCCGCAGGTTTAAACTAGATTTATTTATTTATTTATTTATTTGCATTGCCAAAGTCCAATTCTCTGGGATGGCATGGAAGGTCTCCATCTTGCCAGCCACGAGGAGATGAATCCAGCCAAGGGATGCCTCAAACTCTTTTGCTGGGTAATTTTATACCCGCAGATGGGCAGAGACCTCCGGCGACTTCCACTTATGGCCAAGCACTGGAGTGAAGCTTGGAAGAATTCATGGTTGATTTGGGGTTTGTTTATCTGCTTGAGAAAGAGCTCTAGGAAAGGTGATTTGCTAGTGGTGACATCCACAGGTTTGGAAGACAGAATGGCTTCCTCAAAGCCCATTTCCTCTGCTCGGATTGTCACATTTTACGACTGATATCCGTCATCAAAGGGATTTCAGCGACTGCTTCTCTTTTCCAGAGTCTTTGCTTTGTTGAATGAAATGGGGCAATGGTGTAAAAGATGGTGTAATAATGCCAAGGTGGTTTCAAGTCTGTGCTCCCCCGATGTGGAGCTTCTGACCATCAAATGCAAACCCTTCTATCTTCCTAGAGAATTCTCTGTTACCATTATCACACCTGTGTATGCCCCACCACCATACAAACAGAGAAGAGGCCCTGAAGGTTCTCTATCAGACCATCAGTGACTTACAAACTACTCACCCAGAGGGTGCATTTATTGCAGTGGGAGACTTTAACCAAGTGGATTTGAAAGCTACCTTGCCACATTTCCATCAATAGGTGGACTTTGCATCCAGAGGAGACAATACACTGGATCTTGCTTATTCCAACCTGAAGAAGGCTTTCAAAGATGGACAGTATTTAATATTTATTTGCTACATATATGTAGGGGTGTGGGTCTATACATATGTTGTTCATAGTATGTTTAGGTGTGTGTCATGTATGTGTTTCACTTTGAGAGCGGGCAAGTAAATTTCATTTTTGATGTGTGCCGTTGTGCCCACAGTAAAAAAATGACAATAAAGGTTCTCTTCTCTTCTCTTCTCTTCTCTTCTCTTCTCTTCTCTTCTCTTCTCTTCTCTTCTCTTCTCTTCTCTTCTTACCTCACCTCACCTCACCTTACTTTACCTTACCTTACCTTACCTTATGACCTGGATGATGGAGCATTTCCATGGACATTTAGCTGTGCACTTTGGGATGGATTCCCTTTGAATGGTGCGGGAGGTTGAACGGATTTCTAGAAAACATTGCAGATTCTAGGAACCATTTGTGCTTCAGTGTGAGAGGCAAACAACACAGACACATCCCCAACAGCCTGCACCTGTCTTCCACAGTGAAGGGACCCAGGCAGAAAAACATCCTGCAGGAAGGACAACTCCACAACACAGTCCTTGCAGCAGTTCCAAGAAGGCTCCACATCCATTTGCACAACTCACGTGACCCTGAGGACACAGATAAACCTCCAAGTGGCCCCAAGGACTCTCTAAAAAGGAGGCAAATGACCAGCTGTCTGCAAGGAGTATCATTCCTTCCTTTCCCCACCATCCAGTCAGAGCTGAAGAAGCTCCTTGGAGGAGAAGCGAAATGTGTTCAAGGAAAAACAAAGGAGGTCCTGAAAAAAGAAGCTTTGGGTTCCCTAGCTAAGTGAGACAGATCTTAAGTGAGCTTTGCCCCATTTAGTGACCTTGCTTGCCCCAGTTGTTAAATGAAACACTGCACTTGTTCAGTTAGTTACACGGTGGTGAAGTAAATCTGTCTTCCCCGTTGACTTTGCTTGTCAGTAGGTTGCAAAAGGGGATCCCCTGACCGTCGTAAATACAGATAGTCCTCAACTTACGATCACAGCTGAGCTGAGAAGTTACGTCGCTGAGAAATTTGTGAAGGGAGTCCTGTCCCAATCTACAGCTTTCCTTGCCCTGTTTGTTATGCGAGTCCCTGCAGTTGTGAAATTAGCAATGTGGTCGTGAAGTGAATCTGGTTTTCCCCATTGTTTGTGAGAAGATCACTAAAGGGGATCGCAGGATCCCAGGATACCCCAACCCGGATGACTGAGGACCAACATGGACGTAATGCTCCCCTTAGGTCAGTGATGGCGAACCATTTAGAGACCGAGTGCCCAAAAACTGGCCATGCCCCCACTCCACCCCCTGCCCCGCCTGCCCCCAGGGCCACTCACCACCTCCAGGGCACACTGCAGATGGCCCAGCAGCGCCATGGCGGCCACGCCCTCTGCCCATGCCCCACAGCATCAACTGTGCACGATGGGGCACGAGGGCAGAGTCTTGTCTACTCTGTCTGGCTGCCATGTCCTTGGCTGCACTGCTCTGCGTGGGCCACGCTTCGGGGGGGACTCTCCTCCAGGGGGGCTGCTGGTGAGGAGGGGGTCACATGGGAGGCAAGCCTGGGGCATTGGCACGTGTGCCCACAGAGAGGGCTCCGAGTGCCGTCTCTGGCACCCATGCCATAGGTTTTTCCATCTGCCTTCGACCCGAAGCTTTCTCTGGTTTGCAGGTTCTTTTCACCAGGTGCTATAAAGGAAGATCAAGGGGCAAGAAAAGACTCGCAGGAGTCCTTGACTTACGACCATAATGGAGCCTTTTACCCAGCACAGGTCTAAGCTGTGAGTGGTAAGTCAGGTCATCCTCATGACTGACCCAATTTTACGTCTTCTTTTGTCACCACGGTTAAGGAAACCTTTTCTGATTTTGAAGTAGGTCAATGATTTTCTGTGCTCTGGGATTTCAAAAAATTAAAAACACCCAGATGTTAAATGCTGGTTTAGCATACATCTTTCCAACCAACATGCCTCGGAAGCAGGAATTCTTGACGGCTTAAAGGAGGACTACTAGGAAGCAAGCAGGTGCTCCATCAGCCTAGGAGACAAGCATTGGAACAGAGAAAATCAATTTGGGCAAAGAAAAGAAGAATCAGATGTGGCCTAAGAACAGGGTCTCCCAACCTTGGCAAATATAAGGCTTGTGGACTCCAGCCAGGGAATTCTGGGAGTTGACGTCCCCAAGCCTTAAAGTTCCCAAGCTTGGACACCCCTGCACTACACAATGAAAAGATGATGGGGCCAAATCAAAGTTTATTTAGCCAAATACAGGGTTGAGAATGACAGCCGCCTTGGGAATTGCAGAGTGCGGTGCGCAGAGAGCCACCCTAGACAAACCACACACCACACTGAGCATCACGGCCTCCTCAGAAGGCCCGGTGTGCAAAAGAAGCCGTTTCTTCAGAGAATACACAATTTAACTCTGAACTGAGGCTGTCCCGGGGCCTCTTCTTCCCCTGAGGCAGAGATTGCACCTGCTTGAGGCTGGGTTGCACAACAGACCCACAATGGGAGAACACAACTCCTTTCTCCACTGTGATGACAGCCGAGGTCTCTGATCCGTGGAAGTTCCTTCCTTGGCAAAAGATGTTGGGATGGTTTCCACCCCCTAGTAACACTCGAAAAGGGGCACCTGCACACTTTCTGAAGACAAAGGCTAGGATGACAGAGATGTGAATAGGTTGTGTGCTCTGTGACAAAAGAGGGGAAGGTGAAATATTTCAAATGTTTTTATTTCAATATTAACAATATGTACAATATGAACCTATTTCTATAACAAATAACAATAAATATAACCAAAAAACCATAAATAACAAATATAACAATCAAATGAGGGAGCGGGGGGCTAAGGAGCTGGAACTGGGGATGGGTCATTGAACAAAGGGAAGGACCAGGGCTGACAGGATAGGAAAGAAGAGGAGGGCCAACCTATCCTCCAAAGCACATGAAGGCAGGACAAGGAGCGACGGATGGAAACTAATCAAGGAGAGAAGCAACCTGGAACTAAGGAGAAATTTCCTGACAGTGAGAACAATTAACCTGTGGAACCACCTGCCTCCAGAAGCGATGAATGCTCCAACACTGGAAATTTTAAAGAGGAGACTGGACAACCACTTGTCTGACATGGTATAGGGCAATGATGGTGAACCTTTTTGAGACCCAGTGCCCCAAAAGCACCTTGCCTCTGCCCCGCCTCTGCCTCTCCTCCCCGCAGGGCCACCCACTGCCTCCACAGCCCAACACAGCAGATAGCCAGGAGGCCCAGCAGCATCATGGCAGCCACGCACTCTGTCTGCGCCCTGCAGCATTGTCTGCATACGATGGGACACGAGGATGGAGTCTTATCCCCACTGCCCGGCTGCCATGTCCTTGGCTGCAGTGCTCCATGCAGACTGCGCCCGGGGTGACTCTCCTCTGGGGCGGCTGCTGGTGAGGAGGGGGTCACGGTGGGTGGCAGGGCTGGGGCTGGGTTTGGACTAGATGACCTCCAAGGTCCCTTTTAGTATTGGAAGGGGAACAATATTGATCAGTGTAGTGAATAGCTTACATTGAGGAAGAGAGTTATTGATGAACGAGAATATTTGCAGCTCAGGATTGAAATGAGGGGTTGTTGTGATTCCTCGCCAGCCAGTGGATCCGGCAGCCGAGTCTGGGGACTCAGGTGAGGAGGAGGAGCCTGGAGTGGCATCTGAGGAAGATACTGAGGAGCACCAAGATTCACAGTCAGACGGGGAGCCCGGCCCCTCTACTCATGCTCGGGCAGAGACACAGCTGTTTTGGGAGCCTGAGTGTCAACGCTGCAAATACTGTATATTCTTGCTTTGACAATATGCAGAACTGTCTGGTATTTTTAGAGTTAATGTAGAGCATAAAAGAGAGGAAGGAAACCTTTGACCTTCACACTAATTGGATAACGGGATATATGACAACTCATTTAGGGAGGGAATATGCTGATAATTTAACTGCTCAGAGGAAGAGAACTTAGATCTTAGCATAGACTTTGTTATGCCTGTGCCTACATTTTGAAGCAATAAAAGACTTTTAGGGAAATGAACGCCTCGAAGTTCTTTGAAGTGTTTCATTAGCCGGAACCATAACACTGAGTTGGGCAACGATGAGGAACAGCTGGGGCCAATCCTGGATGTGCGGATGCGCAAAGAGGAGAGGAGAGGAAGACAGAGGAAGGCAGTGGGGTGGCTCCAAAGGCAAAGTAAAAGTCACTAAAAAGCTATGCCCTGGCTGGACTATGGAGGCGTGGGAGGTGCTGGTTGATGACAGCAACCGTTCACGCTGCGGCTTTGTGTTTTGTTGATTTGTTTGCTTCTGAAGTTGTTTGCCTCCAAAGTCTTGGACATTGAGTCAGGTGTGTAAAAATAAAAAGGGGTTTGTTTTTCTTGCGGGCTCTTCCTGGTTCCATAAAGAGGGTTTTTTCCTCCTGAGTAAAGCAGTTGAGCAAGGATTCACGTAGGCTGGGACAGAACATTACTGTTGGTACCGCCCTTTCTTGCCTTTGCCACAGTCGTTCTATTTCTTTTTGTAGGTCTTTGTATTTTGTTATCTTCTCCAGTTCTTTCTCATCTATTCTGCTGTCTCCAGGCACTGCCACGTCCACTATCCAGACTTTTTTCTCTTTCTTATCAACAATTGTTAAGTCCGGGATGCTAGGTGGCAGGTGAAATATTGCAATATTCTTCTCTTGATCTTAACCTCTTCCAGTCTCTCACCATTGACCAGCAACTGTGTCTTCCATTGTGCCATCAATCTTTGCACAATTTTTCTGATGTTTCTACTGACTCCTGTTATTTCAAGGCACTTGATTATCCAGTCATGTGGCAGAGAGTCGAATGCCTTTTTGTAGTCAATCCATGACACACTCAGGTGTATTTCTTTAGTTAGAGGGCTTCGTTCTTCCTGAGGGAGAGGCGCCCGGTTTCCAAGTGAGAACAGTTGTATATCTCTGCTGGATTCCTCCACTGCCATCTCCCCCTGGTTTGCCTCTACTTTCTGAGTTACTTCCGGCAAGGCTTTGATTCCTTTGCCCTGGGTAAACCTTTGCAGTTCGCCCAGTTCTGTTTCTGTGAATACTTTACTTCATATTATAAACCTGCATTGATCTGCTAGTCTCTGTTCTGTTATTTCTGATTCTGGATGTTGTTCTTTCCAGACCTGGTCCGTTCGTTTCTGATATCCTTTTTTTGTTGGACTTGATCTGTGATAACAGACCATTCTTTCTTTGTTTTCAATCACTGTGTATTTGTGACAGGTAAACACCTTTTCTTCCAGTAGTTCTGCAGCTGCTGGCCCTGGTTGCTCGGCCAAAAGTCTTGACTTCTGTAGCCCAGAGGTCCACAATCCCTTGGGCACCAGGGACCGGTTCCGTGGAGAGAAGCTTTTCTGTGGTCTGGCATTCTGATCTTGCTCCCCAAACACAACAGATGCGTCAAACATTAGTCTCTAATGTTCCTTTTATTTCAGGAACGCCAGCAGCTTCACACAGCCTCTGAACAACGGAGCTCGCTCCCTTTTCCCCTGTAGGGGTCTCCAAAAACCAGAGTTACTCTCAGTCTCACCAGGCTTGCAGCCAAAGGTCCTTCAAGGAAGCTGGCTGTTTTTTCACATAAGACACACGCATGCTCAGAATGCGCTCCAACTTCTAGCACCACAGGTTCAGCGGAAAAACTCTGGCAAAATTCCAAGGAGAAGTGTCAGGAGTTCCAAATACAAGTGTCTTACTGGCAGGAAGATGAATAGTTGTCTGCCACACTTACTTGTCTTCACCCCTGCCTTTTATCCACAGCTCAGGGTGGGGCTCTTCTGCCCCGAAGACCACCCCATAGCCTCTCACTGTTCTCCTCTCCTCAGCCTCTGCTGTGCCCGCACATCAATCACTGGCCCCATGTGATCCTCCGCTATTGAATCACTTGCCTCCAGGCATGGAGGTCTCAGCCTTTCCATCGGGGGGCTGGCGGACGGCCCGGCTCCACCTCTGTCCCTGGCTGTGACAGCTCCATTCCTTCGTTGGAGCTTTCAGATGGCCCTGATGCCTGGCCCAGCACCCACTCCCGTCCTTCCTCATCTGAATCGGCCGCTGGTGGCCGACAGGGCACAACAACCAGAGAGTGTGTGGTTTTGTGTGTTGCCTGTATCCCTCAGATGGAGCTTTGCTGGTTTGTGTGGACCGGTTGCTGCCATGCCACATCCCAGTACTGGTCCACGGACCAGCGGTTGGAGACCTCTGCTCTAGCCCATTTTTCACAGATATCCAGGAACTCCAACTTCTAGCATGGACCATGTTAATCTGGGCAACATCCCAGCTGGTGTGAGTTCCCAAAATTTACGTCTCTCCATATTTTTTTATGGGAGAAACACTTTTTGACTCCTCTGATGAGACCGGCCCAGTATGGTTGAACCTCTGGCACAGCTCTTTTCTTTTGCAGAGTACACAAGCCCCACAACCACAACAAGGTAATACTATTATTATTATTATTATTATTATTATTATTATTATTATTATTATTATTATTATTATTATTATTATTATTAATACCTTATTGCACTGCTCCAAAAGAAGTTGGAACAAAATGCTTTTCTTTTTCTTTCCCCTTTCTCCTACACTTTTTCGTCTTTTCCCTTTTCTTCCCTTCTTTTCCCATTATTTTCATTTTCCTTGTAGTTCTGCATGTTATATTTCGATAAAGTAATAAAAACCCTTGAAGCATCACATTCATCGTACCGCCCAGAGGTCCATCAGAAGAATACCTAATGTAGAATTGTGTTGGAAACGTACACACAACGTGTGATCTAAATTAGGGCAACTGGATGTGCCAGGCGGGAGCAGGAGGAGTCGCCAGTCCACTTAACGGTCAGAGAAAGAGACTTCGGAAGCAGCCGCCATAATAGATCTGTAGTTAAAAGTAACAGGGGGAAGTTTGTACTTTCAGACTTGCAAGATCCTGTTAATATAGTCCTTTTAGCTGAACTTCTGTCTCCTTTATCTTCTATTTGCCTTCAATGGGGAGCAAACAACTGGGGACATACAATTGTCCCCTAGATGGAAGAAAACACTAGCCAGAAGGTTGGACACCATCCCATCCAATCTGCTAGGCCATCCATCAGTGGAGTCCATGGATTCGCACGGTCTTTAATCCTTCCTCCAGCGTGGGGAGAGGATGCTCCAGACAGCAACAGTCGGAGAAACCAGGTGGGATCCAGGCGCCACGTTCATTGCTGTCCCAACAGCCCGTATTTTAAGATCAGAAGAGTAGAACAGAGCAAATGCAACCATTATGTGTAATAACTGATGCTAGAATAGAATAGAGATGGAAGGGACCTTAGAGGTCTTCTAGTCCAGTCCTCCTCTCAAGCAGGAGAACCTAGACCATCTCAGACAAGAGACTGTCCAGCTTCTTCTTAAAATCACCAGTGATGGAGCGCCCACGATTTCTTGAGGCGAGCTGTTCCACTGATTAGTTGTTTTCACTGTCAGGAAGTTTCTCCTTAATTCCAAGTTGCTTCTCTCCTTAATCACTTTCCATCCATTGTTTCTTTTCCTGCCCTCTGGTGCTTTAGAGAATAATGTGACCCCTCTTCTTTGTGGCAGCCCCTCAAATATCAGAACATTGCTATCATGTCTCCCCTATTTCTCCTTTTCTTTAGACTAGCCAGAACCAAGTCCTGCAGCCATTCTTTGTATGTTTTACTTTCCAGGCCTTTGATCATCTTAGCTGCTCTTCGCTGGATTTTTTCTAGACTCTCAACATCTTTTTTGATATGGTGAACAAAATTGGCTGCAGTATTCCAGCTGTGGTCTTATTAGAGTTTTATAAAGTGGTATTAATACTTTGTGTGATCTTTATTCTATGCCTGTTTAAACAACCCAGGATTATGTTAGCTTTTTTGGCTGCTGCTGCTGCACACTGATGGCTCATGGTCAATTGATCGTCCACTAGGACTCCAAGGTCCCTCTCACAGTTATTGTTTTTAAGCCAGGTCTCACCCAATCTGTACTTGTACCTTTGATTTTTCCTGCATAAATGTAAGACTTTGCTTTTCTCCACATTGAAACTCATTTCGTTGGATATGGCCCAATGTTCATGTTGGTCAAGATGTTTTTTGGATCCTGAGTTTTTCTTCTGGGGTTTTGGCTACTCCTACCGGTTTGGTGTCACCTGCGAATTTGATGGGTTCCCCTTCAATTCCCTCCTCTAAGTCACTTATGAAGGTATTCAAGAGTACTGAGCCTAAGATGGAACCTTGTGGTAGCCCACTGCTTACTTCTCTCCACGTGGATGTAGTACCATTGAGGACTAATTGTTGGGTACGGTTTGCCAGCCAGATACAGATACATCTGGTGGTGATTTTGCCTATTCCACCTTTTTCTAGCTTGCCAAGGAGTATAGGGTGTGGTCTACCTTATCAAATGCCTTACTGAAATCTAAGTATACTGTGTCCACAACATTTCACAGGTGTACCAGTTTAGTCCCTTTCACATGATCTCTTTTTAACAAACCTCTGCTGGCTACTGGTTATAACTTTGTTTGCTTCTACTTGTTTGCAGATCTGTTTTTTTATTATCTTTTCCAGGATCTTCCCAGGTATTGATGTTAGACTGATTGGTCTGTAGTTTCCTGGGTCTGTTTTTTTTCCCCTTTCTTGAACATAGGAACCACATAGGCCCCTTTCCAATCCTCAGCTACTTCCCTGGTGCTCAGGATTGGTGAAAGATGTGGTGCAACGGTTCTGAGATAACATCTGTCTGCTCTGGATGTAATCTATCGGATCTTGGCAGTTTATATTCGTCAAGGTCGGATAGGTGTTCTCTTACCATTTTCTTGCTTATTTTAATTTTTGTTTCTAGTTTTTCTTTTGCAGTGTTTTTTTTATACATTGTGCTATAGTTTCATTTATGTGAAGACTGATGCAAACTATGAGTTAAGCAGCTCTGCTGTCTCCCTGTTGCCTTTTATTTCCTTGCCATCTTCTCTCTTTAGTGGACCTACAGTTTCCTTGACTTTTTCTTGTTGTTAATATATTGGAAGAAATTTTTTTATTACCCTTGATTTCTGTTGCAAGTTTTCATTTGTTCTGAGTTTTTCCTTTTGTGATTTTGCAAGTTCTGGCTGTCTGCTGATAATTGGCCTTAGTTATGTGCCCCTCTTTCCATTTTTTTTTATTTGCCCTTTTTGTCTTTCAGTTTGTCAGAGAGATCTTTGAGCAGCCATGCTGGTTTCTTCTTCAATTTCTTGTTTTCTTTTTTCAGTGGTATTGTGATGGTCTGGGCTTTCCTCGTGTAATATTGCTTCTGGTTCGCCCTCTTTAGTCCCCAAGCTTTGAACATTTGTATATCTGCATTTAAGGCTTTTGGGCCTGTCCGTGGGTAGGTTTACTGCATCTCCTGATTGTTGTTTGAGGTTTTCTTTTTTCTCATCACTGCCTACCTCATTGTTTGATTTGTTTCCTTGGTATTTATGATTGGTTTGGGGTTCTAGAGGTTCTAGAGATTGGTCACCCTTCCCCCTACATTATATTAAATTCCAGTATGACGTGGTCACTTTCGCCAGAGGTTCCGGTAACTTCAACTCCTTCTATCACTTCTTCTCTGATGACATGAGTACTGATGAGAACACCACTTGTGCTCCTGGCTTCTTAACTTTATTGCCTAGTTGTTTATAATCTCTCACTATTGTAGTCAGGTTCTTTGCTGTGTCATCCATCCCAATGTGGAGGAGGAGGAAAGGGTAGTTGTTGTTGTTAATTGCAAAGTCTTGTCCGATCCATCGCGACCCCATGGACAACAGTCCTCCAGGCCTTCCTGTCCTCTACTATCTTCTGGATTCCATTTAAGTTTACGCCTCCTGCTTCAGTGACTCCATCCAGCCACATCATTCTCTGCGGTCCCCTACTTCTATTGCCCTCAATTTTTCTCAGCATTAGGCCCTTCTCCAGTGAGTCCTTCCTTCTCATTAGGTAGCAAAGTGTTTGAGTTTCAACTTCAGGATCTGAGTAGTCAGGGTTGATCTCTTCTAGGACTGACCGGTTAGAATGCCTTACAGTCCAAGGGACTCGCTGGAGTCTTCTCCAGCACCATAGTTCAAAGGCCTCAATTCTTTGTCACTCAGCCTTTCTTATGGTCCAACTTTCACATCCATACATTGCAACTGGGAAACATGGCTTTGGCTATACGCACTTTTGTTGACAGGGTGATGTCTCTGCTTTTTAGTATGCTGTCTAGATTTGCCATAGCTTTCCTCTCCAGGAGCAAGCGTCTTTTAATTTCTTGACTGCAGTCCCCATCTGAGGTGATCCTGGAGCCCAGGAAAATAAAATCTGTCACTACCTCCATTTCTTCCCCATCTATTTGCCAGGAATTGTGAGGGCCGGATGCCATAATTTTGGTTTTCTTAATTTTGAGTTTCAAGCCCACTTTTGCAATCTCCTTCTTCACCCGTATCAAGAGGCTATTTTGTTCCTCTTCACTTTCTGCCATTAGAGTGGCATCATCTGCATATCTTAGGTCGTTGATATTTCTCCCGGCAATCTTAATTCCAACTTTTGATTCATCTAACTTTGCCTTTCTCATGATGTGCTCTGCATATAATTTAAATAGGCAGTGTGACAGTATACAGCCTTGCCGTCTCCTTTCCCAATTTTGAATCAATCAGTGGTTCCGTGTCCAGTTCTCACTCTTGCTTCTTGACCCACATATAGGTTTCTCAGGAGACAAATAAGATGGTGTGGTACTCCCATCTCTTTAAGAACTTGCAACAATTTGTTGTGATCTACACAATCAAAGACTTTAGCATACTCAATGAAGCAGAAGTAGATGTCTTTCTGGAACTCCCTAGCTTTCTCCATGATCCAGCGTATATTGGCAATTTGATCTCTAGTTCCTCTGCCTCTTCGAAATCCTGCCTGTACTTCTGGTAGTTCTCGATCTACATACTGCTGGAGTCTAGCTTGTAGGATTTTAAGCATCACTTTACTAGCATGTGAAATGAGTGCAATGGTGCGATAGTTTGAACATTCTTTGGCATTGCCTTTTTTTAGAATTGGAATGTAAACTGACCTTTTCCAATCCTGTGGCCATTGTTGAGTTTTCCAAATTTGCTGGCAAATTGAGTGTAGCACTTTTACTGCATCGTCGTTTAAGATTTTGAATAGCTCAGCTGGAATACTGTCACCTCCACTAGCTTTGTTGTTGCTCAGATTTCCTAAGGCCCATTTCACTTCACATTCTAGGATGTCTGGCTCGAGGTCAGTGACCACCCCATCGTGGTTATGTGGGACATTAAGCTCGTTCTTGTATAATTCTTCTGTGTAATTTTGCCACCTCTTCTTCAATTGGTGTATCTTTCTCTTTCTCCTTTGCCTTTCGCTTCCCTTCTTTCCTCAGCTATTTGCAAAGCTTCCTCAGACAGCCACTTTGCTTTCTTGCATTTCTTTTTCTTTGGGATGGTTTTAGTTGCTACCTCTTGTACAATGTTGCGAACCTCCGTCCATAGTTCTTCAGGCACTCTGTCTATCAGATCTAATACCTTGAATCTATTTGTCACCTCTACTATGTATTCATCAGGAATATGATTTAGTTCATACCTGAGTGGCCTAGTGCTTTTCCCTACTTTCTTCAATTTAAGCCTAAATTTTGCAATGAGAAGCTCATGATCTAAGCCACAGTCAGCTCCTGGTCTTTTTTTTACTGACTGTATAGCGCTTCTCCATCTTTAGCTGAAGAGCACATAGTCAATCTGATTTCTGTGTTGACCGTCTGGTGATGTCCATGTGTAGAGCCGTCTCTTGGGTTGTTGGAAAAGAGTGTTTGTTATGACCATCATGGTCTCTTGACAAAATTCTATCAGCCTGTGCCCTGCTTCATTTTGTACTCCAAGGCCAAACTTGCCTGTTATTCCGGTTATCTTTTGGCTTCCTACTTTAGCATTCCAATCCCCCAGGATGATAAGGACATCATTTTTGGGTGTTAATTCTATAAGGTGCTGTAGGGCTTCATAGAACCGGTCAATTTCATCCTCTTTAGCATCAGTGGTTGGGGCATAGATTTGGACTACTGTGATATTGAATGGTTTGCCTTGGATTTGAACTGAGATCATTCTGTCATTTGGGGGATTGTATCCCAGTATTGCTTTTCCTATTCTTCTATTGACTATGAAGGCTACTCCATTTCTTCTGAGGGATTCTTGCCCACAGTAGTTTACCTGATGGTCATCTGAGTTAAATTCACCCATTCCTGTCCATTGTAGTTTGCTGATTCCTAAGATGTCAATGTTCAGTCTTGTCATCTCTTTTTTGACTACGTCTAGCCTGCCTTGACTCATGGATTTTACATTCCAGGTTCCTATGGAGAAAAAAACCTTTACAGCACCAGACTTTCCTTTCACTACCAGATATATCCACAGCTAAGCATCCTTTCGGCTTTGGCCCAGTCACTTCACTCTTTCTGGCGCTACTAGTACTAGCCCTCTGCTCTTCCCCAGTAGCATATTGGACACCTTCCGACCTGAGGGGCTCATCTTCCAGCGTCATATCTTTTTGCCTTTTAGTACTGTCCATGGGGTTTTCATGGCAAAGATACTGGAGTGGTTTGCCATTTCCTTCCCCGGTGGATCACATTTTTTCAGAACTCTCTGCTATGACCTGTCCGTCTTGGGTGGCCCTGCATGGCATATCTCATAGCATCATTGAGTTACGCAAGCCCCTTCACCAGGACAAGGCAGGAATCCATGAAGGAGAAAGGGTAGTAATCTGTATTATTTTGGTTAGGTTCTCAGCCACATCTTTGATTTTTACTCCAGGGAGACAACATATCTCCCTGGATTGTGTGACTGGTCTGCAGATGGATGATTCTGTTCCTTTGAGGATAGAATTTCCTATTACCAACACTCGCCTTCCTTTTTGTGGGCTGCAGTCTGGGGTGCTTTTCTGTTTATCTCAGGTGTGTTTGTTGATGTGACATGTTTAGGGATATTTGAAGTGACTTTTCTGGGGATATTTAAAGTTGTTTCTTCACTAGGTGTCTGCATGTTTTCTTTGAGGGAGAGGTTGTGGGTCTGCGTGTTTCCATCTAAGGGGAGAAATCGATTGCTCAGTTTTAATGGTGCTGCTTCTGGTTGTGTTGGCTTGGGCAGAAGTGGTTTGTTACCGAAGTTGTATGCTGCTTCTTTCTTTGAGTGTTGTGTTACCTTCTATCTGTGACATACCTCCATCTGTCTTCCTC
>CM077918.1:4754136-4916636 GCA_039797435.1 Crotalus adamanteus
TTAGGGTTTCCTGCCTGAGCAGGGGGTTGGACTAGATGACCTCCGAGGTCCCTTCCAACTCTGCTCTTTTGTATTCTGTAAACCCAGCAGTTGTTAAATGAATTTATCCATCGTCCCCGGTTTTGCCTGATTTGCGGGAAACTCAAAACCAAATGCCAATTTCCAGCAAAAAAAAAAAAAAAAAAAAAAAATTCTCACAAATCACAATCGTGTGACGATGCAAACATCCATCAAGGTGGGTTGGGTTGCCCGCCTGTTCAAATGCGATCACGTGACCGTCTGGGGCGGGGATGTTGGAACTTCAAAACTGGGTTTGAAGTAGCTCGGGGCAGGTCTGTCGTTACGTCCGGTCATAATCCGACGTACTTCCTGTGTGTTATATTTGTACGGCGCCTGTCGTTTGGTTTTAATTGATTTTTACGAAACTTCACCTTCCAGAGTCATTGGTTTTGAGTTAGCCGGCCGTACTAATTTAACAAATAAATAAATAACGGAATAATTATTGGCAGGATAGTTTATAGAATAAATAGGAAGATTGCCAGCCTGTCTCCCTTTTGTCTTACTGCAGGAATCTAAGCAAACACATCGGAAGCTGCTCAGGGTCTTAATAATAATAATAGTAGTAAAGTTGGGAAGGGGACCTTGGAGGTCATCTAGTCCCAACCCCCTGCTCAGGCAGGAACCCTACACCATTTCGGTCAAATGGCTGTCCAGTCTCTTCTTAAAAACTTCCAGTGTTGGAGCACTCACCGCTTCTGGAGGCAGGTTGTTCCACTGGTTAATTGTTCTCACTGTCAGGAAGTTTCTCCTTAGTTCCAGGTTGCTTCTCTCCTTGATTAGTTTTCCATCCGTTGCTTCTTCTCCTGCCTTCAGGCGCTTTGGAGAATAGCTTGACTCCCTCTTCTTTATGGCAGCCCCCTGAGATATTGGAATACTGCTATCATATCCCCCCTTGTCCTTCTCTTCGTTAAACTAGACATACCCAATTCTAGCAACCGTTCCTTATATGTTTTAGCCTCCAGTCCCCTGATCATCTTTGTTGCTCTTCTCTGTACTCTTTCTAGAGTCCTCAACATCTTTTTTACATCGTGGTGACCAAAACTGGATGCAGTATTCTTCTTGAATTCACGCAAGCAACTGGTGTCTGCAATTGTTCCCGAGTTCTTTGTACTCACTGCAGATAATCCTTGACTTAACGACAATCAATTTAGGCCAGAATTTCCATTGCTAAGTCCATTGGTTGTTAAGCCGAAACCATTGTTTGCTGTGCAATTGTGGGGTTGTTGGGGTTTTTTTTTTGCCAAAAACTGGAAATACACTCTGTGTTTTTGATTAAAAATGTCATAAATTATAGGATGGATGGGTGCTGCAAACAGCCACAAAGGCGATCCAATTGCCGAGGGTCCCGACATGCGGTCACGTGACAGCTGCGGGGGGTTGTTGGAACTTCAGAAACAAGTCAGTTGTATCTTTTGAGCAGGTTTGTGTGTGTCAGCTGCCACCTTATGCTTGCTTGTGCTTGGCTTGTGGTGGCAGGACTGCCATGAACCGTAGGGAGAAGGAATGAAATGGCGAAGGCTTGGGGGAAATGAAAGTAACTACTGTATCATCTCAAGATGCTGCCTCAAGGTCAACCATCTGGGAGAGGAAAGGAGCTATATACCAGTGGTGGTGAACCTATGGCACGTGTGCCAGAAGTGGCACTCGGAGCCCTCTCTGTGGGCACACGTGCCTTTGCCCCAGCCCTGCCTCCCCTCTCAACCCCTTCTTCAGCAGCCCAGAGAGTCTCACCCAGGTGTGGCCCACGCAGAGCAGCGCAGCCAAGCACATGGCAGCTGGGCAACAGGGGCAAAGACTCCGCCCTTGAGTCTCATCACATGCAGATGATGCTGCGGGGTGCAGGCGGGAGGGTGTGGCTGCCATGGCGCTGTAAGGCCGCCTGGGCGATCTGTGGTGAGTGGCCCTGTGGGCAGGTGGAGCAGAGGGCAGAGCGGGGGGGCAGCCGGGGGGGCCCGGGCAAGTTTTTGGGCACTCGGTCTCTAAAAGGTTCGCCGTCACTGCTATATACCGAACTACGCTTGTACTGGCTGCTATGAAAATGTCTTGCCTGGACCTGATTGGTTACACCAAGGTGGGTAGTAGGAGGTGGGAAAGTAGAACGGAGGGATTTGGGCGTGCGATTCTCAGTTCTGCTTTGCACTACTGCAATACACTTGTTGTGATTCCTCGCCAGCAGTGGACCTGGCAGCTGAGTCTGGGGAATCAAGAGGAGGAGGAGGAGGAGGAGGAGGAGGGCCCTGGAGTGACATCAGAGTCAGAGGAAGGCTCTGAGAAGCTCCAAGACTTACAGTCAGACGAGGAGCCTGGCCCCCTCTACTCGCGCTCAGGCTGAGACACAGCTGTGCTGGGAGCCTGAGTGGGGACAGTGATGAAGAACAGCTGGGACAAATCCCGGATGCACGAAAACGCCTGCAGACAAAGAGAGTAGGACAGAGGAATGCAATGGGGCGGCTCCAAAGGCAAAGGAGACGATATTAGGAAGCCACGCCTTGGCTGCATAATAAAAGGGAAGATGTGGGAGGTGCTGGTTGCTGAAGGCAACCGTTTGTGTTAAGGAATCAAGTTTCTGTGAACTGTGTTTTGTTTGCCTTGGACATTGACTCAGGTCTGTGAATAATAAAAGGGGATTGTTTTTTTTCCTGTGTTCCAGCTTGCTTGTTGGAAGAGGGGTTTCTCCTTGTGAGTTTAACAAGGACTCATGTAGGCTGGGACAGAACTGTTGGAAGAAAAAGTTTTCATCATGGTTCAGTCCAAGACGGGGATAAACAACATGGTGACTGCTTTAGAAAGAAGGTTGCAGTTTATTGAAGAGGAGAGCCAGACCGAAAGATGGCTCTGGCAGAAAAGAGAGGAAAAAGGGCTGAGCACATGTAGGGAGTGGGTTTTTTATATCCTCTGGAGCCTTTTGTTTGGAGTTGTTTTCCTGTTCCTGTTTTGAAGCTTTGTATTTCCTGCGTCATGTATTTTGACCTGTGTCCCTTTGGCATCTGTGGTTAATCTTATTATGTCCTGTCTTTGACTTTGGGTGGGGTATGTAGATTTTAGGTGTCTTTGTCCTTCTTAATCTTCTAGCTTCAATCTTCATGATGGTTTTACATCTGCATTTCTACAGAGCTGGTTTCTGCTTGGGGGAGGCAGACTTGGAGCTATTAAGAAAAAAACTGGGGCATGCTTTTCTGCCTCTTTAAGATCGTTTGAGGAAATATATTTTTCTGTCCTTTTAATATTTCCTTCTCTGGGGGGAGGAGGCTGATTTCCCACAGGACAACACTTGACCTCTAATAAAACTATCTCTCTCTCAACAAATGGAACCAAGGGTCGTATCTGTTTAGAGTAGAGTTCCCCAACATTTTTGGGGTTGGTGGCCTGGAGTGGGGAGGAGGGGGGGAAGAAGGGATGGTTTTGTGTGTGAGGGGGGGGGTGAATGCATGTTGCTTGCACGAGTGGCAGTGCAGGCGGTCGCGTGCGGCGCTCAAACACCTATGATGCTTGTGGCGATGCTCGCGCAAGCGGCGCCTCAAACAGCCGCAATGCTTACAGTGATGTTCGCAGCCATGCTTGCAAGAGTGGGGCTGTGCACACGCGCACATACATCCGTGCCCTAGCCAACCACTCATACACGGAGGCCCCCAGATTGAAGACCCCTGATTTAGAGGTTTAAGTTGCGGCAGGAACGACGGGGGGCGTCGGACATAACTTCAGTTGCTGAGCAACCGGTAAATTGAGGCCTACCCCATAGCTTGCTTTGGGCCTGTCCTTTCAAACAGCAGAATTTAAGACAGGTAGTCCTCGACTTAACGACCACAATTGAACCCAAAATTTCTGTTGCTAAGCCAGACGGTCGTTAAGTAACTTCCCCCCCTCACATTGGACGATCTTGCTTGCCACGGTTGTTAAGCGAATCACTGCAGCTGCTAAGTTAGTCACACGGCCGTTAAACGAATCTGGCATCCCCGTCGATTTTGCTCGTCGGAAGGTCGCAAAAGGGATCGCACGACCCCCCCAGTTGGACACAGCAAACCGTCGTAAACATGAGTCCGTTGCCGAGTGTCTGAATTTTGATCACGTGACTGTGGGGAGGCTGTGATGGTCATAAGTGTGAAAAATGGTCCTGCTTTTTTCCTGTGCCGTTGTAAGTTCGAACAGTCGCTAAACGAATGGTCATAAATCGAGGACCGCCTGTAGAATAGAGAAGCACTCCGAACGTTGAATTCTCTTTTACGCGGGAGTTTAATACCAGGAGATTTAACCATTTAACCCAAGATCAAGTCTGAAATTCCTTAATGACGGAGGGAAGCCAGCCTTGCTTATTATACTCTCCTGTAGCATAAACTGTCAATGCTGGTAAGTCAAAATACGGAGTAAACATCCTTAAATAAAGAGGCCGGTCCTGCTGTTCGTATTTATTGTATGCCTGCGACAAACGCAAACATATTATTCCGCCGGCTTAATTTGTTTACTAACAAGCTCGCAGGCAGCAGGGACCCGTTTTTAGCAACGCGAGGGAGGCGCAGGTGAACAGTCGTTCCGTGACGCCTCTTCCCGATCGTGGTTTATTCCAGGTTTACATTTTTTTCCCCTGTTCAAATCTTCTGCTCTGCAGGAGGCCTTCGTATGAGCAAACAAAAGCTCCCCCCCCCCACAAAAAAGGGAAAAAAAAATAACCAATGGAAGATAACACATCTTGACAAGAGGAACTGTTGGATTGTCAGATTTATTTTTTAATCCTTCTGGCTACCGTCGCTGTTTGCAAAAACCGGAGGCCGATGTGTTTTGGGGGCCAGCTGTGTGAATCGGCCCCTGTCTTCCAGGTTAATTCCGTATTTTTATGAGATCCGGACCTGAAAAGATACTTTTGAGGGCTAAATGGTTGTGGATTCAGTCTTGGCATGTATGCAAAGATCATTCTGAGTTTTTCCCCTTTCGAAAAAGGTTACTGCGTTGGAATAGAAAAGGGCTAGAACAGAGTTATTCAGCCTCAGCGACTTGAGGATGGGTGGACTTCGACTCCCAGAATTCCACAGGCAACATCCTGCTTGGGGAATTCTGGGAGTTGAAGTCCACCCATCCTAAAGCATGCTGGCTGGGGGATTCTGGGAGTGGAAGTCCACCCCTCTTAAAGCATGCTGGCTGGGGGATTCTGGGAGTTGAAGTCCACCCATCCTAAAGCATGCTGACTGGGGAATTCTGGGAGTTTTACTCCATCCCTCTGAAAGCATGTCGGCTGGGGGATTCTGGAAGTCCACCCCTCTTAAAGCATGCTGACTGGAGAATTCTGGGAGTGGAAGTCCATCCCTCTTAAAGCATGCTGGCTGGGGGATTCTGGGAGTGGAAGTCCACTCCTCTGAAAGCATGCTGGCTGGGGGATTCTGGGAGTGGAAGTCCACCCCTCTTAAAGCATGCTGGCTGGGGGATTCTGGGAGTTGAAGTCCACCCCTCTTAAAGCATGCTGGCTGGGGGATTCTGGGAGTGGAAGCCCACCCCTCTTAAAGCATGTTGGCTGGGGAATTCTGGGAGTGGAAGTCCACCCCTCTTAAAGCATGCTGGCTGGGGGATTCTGGGAGTGGAAGCCCACCCCTCTTAAAGCATGCTGGCTGGGGAATTCTAGGAGTGGAAGTCCACCCCTCTTAAAGCATGCTGGCTGGGGGATTCTGGGAGTGGAAGCCCACCCCTCTTAAAGCATGCTGGCTGGGGAATTCTGGGAGTGGAAGTCCACCCATCTTCAAGTCACCGAGGTTGAAATAACCAGCTAGAAAATTCAGTGAAGGACTTGCTAGAAACAAGCTTCACGTCCACCTGTCAAACACTTAATTTCTTTTGAAATACGAATCTCGGAGTGTTAATTGTTCTGCGGGATCTGGTGGACGATGGCGTGCAGCTTCTGTTCCCTATTTTGGCCCAGGTTCAAGAATCTGAGCTTGGGGAGACGAAAGATGAGGCTAAACCCATCCCAGCTTTTGACCGAAACAAATCAGAAAAACAGCCGCTGGATCCCCGTTTGGGGAGCTCTGTCTCCAACGTTGTCACCACCTCCATCAAGTCACAAAATGCTCCTTTGTCTGAGCTGCCGTGAAGCTGAGGCTGGCTGTGCTTTCCAAAACTGGTGTCCGTTTGTAACGATCAGACAACAGTTTTTTAAAAAAACAAAGTTGAAAAAGAGCCTAAAGAAAGCAGTCACCATTCCGCCTGTGATTAAGACAGGAATTCCCATGAGGGTTTTTGGATTAACTGGAAAATAGAAATAAAATTCTACAGTCCGTGACTTTATGACTGTAGTCCTTGACTTACGACTAACTATTACAGTCGTAGGTTGTGAGAGGTTGTAAAGCAGTCACCATTCCGCCTGTGATTAAGACAGGAATTCCCATGAGGGTTTTTGGATTAACTGGAAAATAGAAATAAAATTCTGCATTCCGTGACTTTACGACTGTGGTCCTTGACTTACGACTAACAATTACAGTCGTAGGTTGTGAGAGGTTGTAAAGCAGCTCACTCACATGACCGATCTGATTTCACAACCTTTTTGTGGCGGTCATTCAAAAAATGTGGCATCCTTAAGCAAATGCTGCAGTCGTTAAACAATCCGTGGGTGAGTTTAGGCCAATCACCAGGAGATGGTGAATTATAGTTCCACCTTAGGCATCGAAATCAGCTGGGTGATTTTGGGCCAATCACCAGGAGATGGTGAGTTCTAGTTCCACCTTAGGCATCGAAGCCATCTGGGTCACTTTGGGCCAATCACCAGGAGATGGTGAGTTCTAGTTCCACCTTAGGCATCGAAATCAGCTGGGTGATTTTGGGCCAATCACCAGGAGATGTGAGTTCTAGTTCCACCTTAGGCATCAAAGCCAGCTGGGTGATTTTGGGCCAATCACCAGGAGATGGTGAGTTCTAGTTCCGCCTTAGGCATCGAAGCCAGCTGGGTGATTTTGGGCCAATCACCAGGAGATGGTGAGTTCTAGTTCCACCTTTGGCATAAAAACCAACTGGGTGACTTTGGCCAATCACCAGGTGATGTGAGTTCTAGTTAGGCGTGAAAGCCAGCTGGTTGACTTTAAGCCAATTATCAGGAGACTGTGAATTCTTGTTCTACCTTAGGAATGAAAGCGAGCTGGGTGACTATGGGCCAATCACCAGGAGTCAGAGAGTTCTAGTTCTGCCTTTGGGCCAATCACCAGGAGAGAGTGAATTCTAGTCCTGTTTAGCCAACAACACCACCTGGGTGTAACTTTGAGCCAATCACCAGGAGATGGTGAGTTCTAGTTCTGCCTTAGGTGTAAGAGCTGGCTGGCTGACTGTTGGCCAATCATCAGGAAATGGTGAGTTCCAATCTTACCTTAAGCAGGAAAGCCAATCCCCCTCTATCAGCCCTAGGAAATCCACAGGGACAAACCTCTTTTGAAATCTTCCCAGGAGTGAAGACTGACTTAAAGGGACACACACACACACAAACAATGCTGGTTTTTACTGGCTACTGCTGATGTCGAAAGACACTTCATCACTGGAGGCTTTTAAGAAGATGAGAGGAGAGGAGAGGAGAGGAGAAGAGGAAGAGAGGAGAGGAGAAGAGAGAAGAGAGAAGAGGAGAGAGGAGAGGAGAGGAGAAGAGGAGAGAGGAGAGAGGAGAGGAGAGGAGAGAAGAGAGAGGAGAGGAGTAGAGGAGAGGAGAAGAGAGGAGTAGAGAAGAGAGGAGAGGAGGAGAAAAGAGAGGAGAGAAGAGAAGAAGAGAAGAGAAGAGAAGAGAGAAGAAGAGGAAGAGAGGAGAGGAGACAAGAGAGGAGTAGAGGAGAGGAGAAGAGGAAGAGAGGAGAGGAGAAGAGAGAAGAGAGAAGAGGAGAGAGGAGAGGAGAGGAGAGAAGAGAGAGGAGAGGAGAAGAGAGGAGAGGAGGAGAAAAGAGAGGAGAGAAGAGAAGAAGAGAAGAGAAGAGAGAAGAAGAGGAAGAGAGGAGAGGAGACAAGAGAGGAGTAGAGGAGAGGAGAAGAGAGAAGAGAGGAGTAGAGGAGAAGAGAGGAGAGGAGGAGAAAAGAGAGGAGAGAAGAGAAGAAGAGAAGAGAAGAGAAGAGAGAAGAAGAGGAAGAGAGGAGAGGAGACAAGAGAGGAGTAGAGGAGAGGAGAAGAGGAGAGAGGAGAGAAGAGAAAAGAAGAGAAGAGAGGAGAGGAGAAGAGAGGAGAGGAAAAGAGGGAAGAGGAGAGGAGGGAAAGGAGAGGAGGGGAGTGAAGGGGAGAGGAAAAGACGGAAGAGGAGAGGGGAGGAGGGAAGGGGAGAGGAGAAGAGAGAAGAGAGGAGTAGAGGAGAGGAGAAGAGAGGAGAGGAGGAGAAAAGAGAGGAGAGAAGAGAAGAAGAGAAGAGAAGAGAAGAGAGAAGAGGAAGAGAGGAGAGGAGACAAGAGAGGAGTAGAGAAGAGAGAAGAGAGGAGAGGAGAGGAGAGAAAAGAAGAGAAGAGAAGAGAGGAGAGGAGAAGAGAGGAGAGGAAAAGAGGGAAGAGGAGAGGAGGGAAAGGAGAGGAGGGGAGTGAAGGGGAGAGGAAAAGATGGAAGAGGAGAGGGGAGGAGGGAAGGGGAGAGGAGAAGAGAGGAGAGGAGAAGGGGAGAGGAGAGGAGAGGAGAGGAGGGAAGGGGAGAGGAAAAGAGGGAAGAGGAGAGGGGAGGGGAGGAGGGAAGGGAAGAGGAGAAGAGAGGAGAGGAGAGGAGAGGAGAGGAAAGAAGAGAAAAGAGAAGGGCAGAGGAGAAGAGTGGAGGGTTGGACTAGAAGACCTCCAAGGTCCCTTCCAACTGTATTCTTTTCTAGTAGGGAACAGGAAGCTGGTGATATTCACCCATCTACTGTATGTCCTTATTGGGCACTGTTAATAAGGAGAGCAGGATTTACATCCAGGGCAGGAGAGAGACTGCTGGGAGGCGGGCAAGCAAATAGTTTAAGTCAAAGAGAGACGCAGAGATCCTTAATTCATTTAATGGCTCGGATATACCTGCAAACATTTTCCTTAAACGGAAGGCTTAAATCCTCGCCTTTGGACAATCAAAGCAGCAAATCAAATTCGATCAGGTCAGAAATCTCGTCTGCCCTCACTTGATCCTTTGGACTTAGAATGCAGAGAAGAAAAACAAAGGGGATCAGGGGACTGGAGGTTGAAGCATATAAAGAACGGTAGCTGGAATTGGGTCTGTCTAGTTTAATGAAGACAAGGACGAGAGGGGACAGGATAGCCGTGTTCCAGTATCTCAGGGGCTGCCCCAAAGAAGAGGGAGTCAAGCTGTTCTCCAAAGCGCCTGAAGGCAGGACAAGAAGCAACGGATGGAAACTCATCAAGGAGAGAAGCAACCTAGAACTAAGGAGGAATTTTCTGACAGTCAGAACAATTTAACCAGTGGAACAACCTGCCTCTAGAAGTTGTGAATACTCCAACACTGGGTGTTTTTAAGAAGAGACTGGACAGCCATTTTTCTGAAATGGTATAGGCTTTCCTGCCTGAGCAGGGGGTTGGACTAGAAGACCTCCAAGGTCCCTCCCAACTCTGTTCTTCTATTCTATTCTATTCTATTCTATTCTATTCTATTCTATTCTATTCTATTCTATTCTATTCTATTCTATTCTGTGATTCTCTTCTCTTCTCTTCTGTTCTCTTCTCTTCTGTTCTCTTTTCTTCTCTTCTATTCCATTCCATTCTGTGATTCTATTCTATTCCATTTGGTGATTTTATTCCATTCTGTGATTCTATTCTATTCTATTCTATTCTATTCTATTCTATTCTATTCTATTCTATTCTGTTCTGTTCTGTTCTGTTCTGTTCTGTTCTGTTCTGTTCTACTCTACTCTACTCTACTCTATTCTATTCTATATTCTATTCTTGGAGATATTCTATTTTCTATTCTATTCTATTCATTTTCTGTATTCTCTATTCTATTCTATTCTATTCTATTCTATTCTATTCTATTCTATTCTGTAATTCTATTCTATTCTATTCTATTCTATTCTTGGACATCACGGATGCCAAGGGCTGGGAGGGTCTTCCAGCCCCTTCCCTGGCCCAGGGCTGGAACCCTCTGGCCACTTCAGACAAACGGCTACTATCCTAAGAAAGCAACTGGGAAGGAGCTTTAAATAGCTTTGGCCATTTGTTTGGAAGACACTTGCAAAAAAAAAAAAAAAAAACACCACCAGGAGTTCCTGCAGCTCAAGCACTTCGTCTGTCAGCTGTCAGTTGCTGCCAATCTGGATGGGAAAAGTTGTTTCTCCCCCCCCCTTTAAAATAAAAAGATCTCCTTCTGGCAACTTCCACAGCTCGCCTGGCCCCCCCGCCGGGCCCTTCTCTGGGAAACGGGCAAACAGAAGGTGGATAAGAAAACAACGGGATGCCCAAATGCTTAGAACCGATTGATAGGACACGTGCTTTTTAGACCCTGCCTCCCAAAACTCAATCTGGATCAGTGGATTAAAATGGATTGATAGCTGGCGTCCCCCCCCCCAATTCAGCCATCGAAATGATCGCAGTTTCCAAACAAGATGGGGGGGGGAGGCGGGGAAAGGACAACAACTCCCCCCCCCCAAAATTGCAGCACCCCATAGACCGTTTTTCCTGGACGTCCTTTGAAAACTGAGAACACAAGTTTCTAGTCCTTCTGGATCTACAGTGGGAAATGGAGAGGAAGGGGGAAGAGAGGGAGGGCTCTTGCGATGGCTTTCCCTGCCTCCTTTCCCCCCCCCCTTTACCCATCCATTCCATTGGGCTAAAAAAAGGGGTTGCAGAGTCAGTTTTTCGAAGTGCAGAGTGGCAGATTGTCCTCGACTTATGAACCACGATTGAGCCTGACGTTTGGAGGAGGAAGAGGGAGGAGAAGGAAAAGAAGGAGAAGGGGGAGGAAGAGGAGAAGGAGAAGAAGGAGAAGAAGAACAAGTAGGAGGAGGAGCAGGAGCAGCAGGAGAAGGAGGAGGAGGAGGAGGAGAAGAAGAAGAAGGAGGAGGAAGAGGAGGAGCAGGAGCAGAAGGAGGAGCAGGAGGAGGAGAAGGAGAAGAAGGAGGTGGAGAAGAAGGAGGAGGAGAAAAAGGAGGAGGAAGAGGAGGAGGAGCAGGAGCAGAAGAAGAACAAGTAGGAGGCGGAGCAGGAGCAGCAGGAGAAGGAGGAGGAGGAGGAGAAGAAGAAGAAGAAGAAGGAGGAGGAAGAGGAGGAGCAGGAGCAGAAGGAGGAGCAGGAGGAGGAGAAGGAGAAGAAGGAGGAGGAGAAAAAGGAGGAGGAAGAGGAGCAGGAGCAGAAGAAGGAGGAGGAGAAGGAGGAGGAGGAAGAGGAGGAGGAGGAGCAGGAGCAGAAGGAGGAGCAGGAGGAGAAGAAGAAGGAGGAGGAGGAGGAGGAGAAGGAGGAGGAGAAGGAGGAGGAGGAGGAGAAGAAGAAGAAGAAGGAGGAGGAGAAGGAGGAGGAGGAAGAGGAGGAGGAGGAGCAGGAGCAGAAGGAGGAGCAGGAGGAGGAGGAAGGGCCTCAACTTAGGATGAATGTGTCACTTTGTCTAGGATTCTGTGCCCCTCCCAGTCTTCCCTCAGTGGGTCCTGTTCAGCAGGGAGGGTGGGAGTCAAGGGTTCAGAGCAGCTGAAGGCTGAGGGGGAGGACCAGGTGTCCCCCACGTGTGTGCGTGTGCACACACATGCGCACACACAAAAGTGGACAAAGGGAAAAACTAGAAAGAGAGTTGGCCCCATATTTCTGCCATACTTCATGTTTCCTGCAAAGTTCTTGAAACGTATCAGTCCTCATCAACTGACTTTTTCCGGGGTTCCAAGTTGCCTCGGATAGAAGACCACCAGGAGATCACATTTCTGTATAAATTAGACTTGTATTACAACAACAACAACAACAACAATAATCCCGGAGAAAGACAGGGGCAAAGTTGCGTTCCAATTGGGAATTTATCAATTTTACCGATTTTATTTTATTATTTTAAAATTTATTTTATTTCATATTAAATTTTATTTTTTATTTTTTTTATTTTATTTTATTTTTTATTTTATTTTATTTTATTTTTTATTTTATTATTTTATTTTATTATTTTATTTTATTTTATTATTTTATTTTATTTTATTATTTTATTTTATATTTTATTTTATTTTATTTTATATTTTATTTTATTTTATTTTATTTAGCTCCTTCTTTCACTTTTGGACAAGTTGATCTCTTAAGGTGTCACTCCGGAAAAACATTGAGCCTCCAGAAGTGTATGATTTGTGTTGGACGTTGAAGAAAAAGAAAAAAGTAAAAGAAAAGCTGGACGAACATTCAGAATTATTTATTTACTTACTGATTCAATTGATCTGCTGCCCATCTTGCTCTGGAAGCAACTCTGGGCAGCTCCCGAAGTGCTAAAAAGATAATATAAAACCATTTTCAAACTGAAGAAAAATGAAATAAAAAAACCCAACCCAACAATCTAAAACTGGAATTGCGTGTCCTGACACATCCTGAGTGTGTGTCAATGGTTGATTGTTCAGATTAACCTGAGAGAAGGCGGTAAAGCACTGTGAAGCGGTATGTAAGTCTAAGGGTTATTGCTTATTGCTAACCTACCTGGCAGGGTTGTTGTGAAATGGGAGAGAACTTTAACTCCCAGGAGAAAAAAAAATGGAAGAGGCTTTGTGAGGGGGGAGGAATTGAGTTCAATGTTTAAGCGATCGTCCTAGTAGTGGATGATCGCTTAACCACAACCCAGCCATGTGCGGCACCAGCCAAAAAAGCTAGCACAATCCTGGGTTGTATAAACAGAGGCATAGAATAAAAATCAGATGAAATATTAGTTTATAAAGCCTTAGTAAGGCCGCACCTGGAATACCTGCATCAATTACAAAAAAGATGTGGAGACTTTGGAAAAAGTGCAAAGAAGAGCAACTAAGATGATCCAAGGCCTGGAAACTAAAACATGTGAACAACGGCTGCAGGATTCAGGTTTGGCCAGTCTAGAGAAAAAAAGGACTGGGGGGGACATGATAGCAGCCTTCCAATATTTGAGGGTCTACCCCAAAGAAGAGGGAGTCAAGCTATTCTCCAAAGCGCCTGAAGGCAGGACAAGAAGCAACGGGTGGAAACTGATCAAGGAGAGAAGCAACCTGGAATTAAGGAGAAACTTCCTAACAGTGAGGACAATTAACCAGTGGAACAGCTTGCCACCAGAAGTGGTGAATGCTCCAACACTAGAGGTTTTTAAGAAGAGACTGGACAGCTATTTGTCTGAAATGGTATAGGGTCTCCTGCTTGAGCAGGGGGCTGGACTAGAAGACCTCCAATGTCCCTTCCAGCTCTATTCTGATTCTGATTCTGAGAAAGGGCTGACTTACAAAATATTACACTAGAGGTCCCCAATCCCCGGGCTGTGACCCATACCGGGCCGTGGCTTATTCAGAACCGGCCCGCACAAGCTCAACTCGTGCAAGTGGCGGGTCGATATGCACGCGCACACACACGTGTGCGTTGCTCAACTTGTGCAAGTTGAGTTGTGTGCGTGCCTGCAGGCCAGCCTGCCATTCACGCAGTCTGGTTCCCCTCTCTCCCCCCCCCTAAGCCGGGCCACCAAGCTGCAAAGGTTGGCGACCGCTCCTTGTCAAAGGACGGAGCCATAAAAAGGAACGAGATTAAAATAATCACCCAAAAAAGTGGGGGACCCCATCAGCTTTAGAACAGAAAGATTGGAACCAAATGCTTTACAAAAAAAATGCAGTCTGTCTGCAAAATGAATGTTAAAAATTCTTCCCCACCCTCCCTCGCAGTCATAAGCATAGGAGGGAGAGGCAGATTTAATTTAATGTGTTGTGCCTAGAAAAAAAATATCTCTCTGTGTGTATGCGTGTGTGTGTCTCCCTCCTTTGACATCGGACTTCTGGGTGTTTGTGCGAATCCGGGCAAAAGGCGGGCTGCATGGGATTTGGGTCGTGTGACCCAGAGGGAGGGGCTTACCATGGTGACATTGCTGACTGCCCCCTTAGCCTCTGCTATAGGCAAAGCCCTGGGGTGGGGGTGTCTGTTTTCTTAGATATTTTCTTTTCTCTGCAACCCCCCCCCAACAAGCCCCGTTCACCCCAATTTTACCTGCCATCTTCCTTTCGCTGGCGTCTTCCCTGATCCCAAATGGGTTTCCATTGTGTTCAATTTGGGGAGGAGGATCCTGCAGATGGACAGATGGGTGGACAGAGGCCTTGACTGCCTTACGTAATTTCTTGGCAACATTTTAGATGTTGGGGAAAAAAATAAAAAGCAAATGTTGGAAACAGAACAGAACAGAACAGAATAGAATAGAATAACAAAATAATAATGGAATGGAAAGGAATAGAATAGAATAGAATAGAATAGAATAGAATAGAATAGAATAGAATAGAATAGAATAACAAAATAAGAATAGAATAGTATAACAAAATAAGAATAAAATTGAATAGAATAACAAAATAAGAATAGAATAGAATAACAAAATAAGAATAGAATAGAATAACAAAATAAGAATAGAATAGAATAACAAAATAAGAATAAAATAGAATAGAATAACAAAATAAGAATAGAATAGAATAGAATAACAAAATAAGAATAGAATAGAATAACAAAATAAGAATAGAATAGAATAGAATAGAATAGAATAACAAAATAAGAATAGAATAGTATAACAAAATAAGAATAAAATTGAATAGAATAACAAAATAAGAATAGAATAGTATAACAAAATAAGAATAAAATTGAATAGAATAACAAAATAAGAATAGAATAGAATAACAAAATAAGAATAAAATAGAATAGAATAACAAAATAAGAATAGAATAGAATAGAATAACAAAATAAGAATAGAATAGAATAACAAAATAAGAATAGAATAGAATAGAATAGAATAGAATAGAATAGAATAGAATAGAATAGAATAGAATAGAATAGAATAGAATAGAATAACAAAATAAGAATAGAATGGAATGGAATGGAACGGAACGGAACGGAACAGAACAGAACAGAACAGAACAGAATAGAATAGAATAACAAAATAAGAATAGAATAGAATAGAATAGAGCTGGAAGGGACCTAGGAGGTCTTCTAGTCCAGCCCCCTGCTCAAGCAGGAGAACCTATATGGACTAATTCAATAGCTAGGACGCAAGTAAAAAAAAAAAAACTAAACAAAAATGCAACTATCTTTTTGCAAATCACCAGATCTTTAACAGACGACTTGATTGAAAAGGATGGTGACAATTCAATATTAAAATTTCTAACTTGGGTGGGTTCTTTCTCAGAAGAGGTTTGGCTGTCACTCTCATCCTCAGTTGTTGTTTGAACTCAGCTGTGCAAATAGATGAAAATAAATAATGAAAAAAAGGCCAGGCCATCACATCCAGCCGGTGATAAATGGTGTTTTCGGCAGCCCAGCGTGAAGGTCTCCCCTTTGGCCCTCGCCTGATGTATAAGGGAAGCTCCGCAATTCATTTATCACCTCCAGAGGGGAGAAAAAAGGCCAGGGGCAGGGACCTACGCCACACCACAAAACACGAGATGGCCACGGCACAGTCAGGACCGTCTCTTTGCACGCGCCTCTGGAGTTTTGCAACCTGTCAAGGCTTCGCTCACCTCTGGTTTATCTTCCTTGCTCCGAATTCCTGGAGCTTCGAATAAAGACACCCTTCCTTCTTTGGCTGCAATAGCCAGTTTGTAATGGTTAAGGTGTTAGATGAGAAACCAGGTGCTGGTGAGTTCTAATCCCACCTTAGGCATGAAAGCTGGTTGGGTGACTTTGGGCCAATCAACAGGCGATGTGGAGTTCTAGTCCGCTTTAGGCACGACAACTGATTGGGTAACTTTAGGACAGTCCCTCTCTCCCAGCCCAGCCAACCTCACAGGTTTGTTGTGGGGAAAATAGAAGGAAAGGATGTTGTGTATGTTCACCACCTTGAGGTACTGATAAAATAATAAAGATGGGGTAGAATTCTAAGGATAGATAGATAGATAGATAGATAGATAGATAGATAGATAGATAGATGGATGGATGGATGGATGGATGGATGGATGGATGGATGGATGGATGGATGGATAGATAGATAGATAGACAGACAGACAAACAGACAGATAGGGATAGATGATAGATATATGATGGATAGAAAGATGGATAGATAGATAGAGATAGATAGATGAAAGAGAAAGAAAGAAAGAAAGAAAGAAAGAAAGAAAGAAAGAAAGAAAGAAAGAAAGAAAGAAAAAAGAAAGAAGGAAAGAAAGAAAGGGATAGATGATAGATATATGATGGATAGATGGATAGATAGATAGATATAGATGAAAGAAAAAGAAAGAAAGGGATAGATGATAGATAGATAATGGATAGATGATGGATAGATAGAGATGAAAGAAAAAGAAAGAGAAAAAAGAAAGAAAGAAATATAGATAGATAGATAGATAGATAGATAGATAGATAGATAAATGCATAGATGGATATAGAAAGAGAAAGAAAGATAGATAGATAAAGGGATAGATGATATATATATGATGGATATATGATGGATAGATAGATATAGATAGATGATGGATAAATGGATAGATAAATAGATGAAAGAAAAAGAAAGAAAGAAAGAAAGAAAGAAAGAAAGAAAGAAAGAAAGAAAGAGAAAGGGATAGGATAGATAGATGATGGATAGATAATAGATAGAGATGAAAAAAAAAGAAAGAAAGAAAGAAAGAAAGAAATACAGAGAGATAAAGGGATAGATGATAGATATATGATAGATAGATAGATAGATGAAAGAAAAAGAAGAAATACAGATAGATAGATAGATAGATAGATAGAGATAGATAGATAGATAGATAGATAGATAGATAGATAGAGATAGATAGATAGATAGATAGATAGATAGATAGATAGATAGATAGATAGATAGATAGATAGATAAATAGGCAGGCAGGCAGGCAATTCACTTATCAAACATGTTACTAACTTAACAACCGCAGTGTTTCCCTTAACAACTGTGGCAAGGAAAGTCACAAATTGGGTCACATAACTTAGCCACATAAATATCGGGCTCCATTGTGGTAGCAAGTCAAGGACGACCTGTAGAACACAGAATAAAGAACAGGGCCCCAACCTTTTTCTAAAGGCATTTCACAAGTCAAGAGACCTAAAAACACATTTGTCTCCTGAGCTGTTTCTCACCGGAAAGATTTTTTTTTAAAAAACATTTTCTTACCAGGGGCTCCCTACTTTTCCAAGCGATAGCTTCCTTCGTTGGAACCTTTGCCACTCCGCAGACACGGACAAGGCCACGGGGCTGCCTCGTGGTAACGAAAACCAATTTTCTGTCCCAAATCATGTAGCAACCTCTCTTTTATGTTAATATAGGTATAGTATAGGTGGCACCATGCTCAATGTAGTAACTGTGAGAGGGACCTCAGAGTCCTAGTGGACAATCCCTTAAATAGGAGCCAGACGTGCGCTGCAGCTGCCAAAAAGGCCAACACAGTGCTAGGCTGCATTAACAGAGGGATAGAATCAGGATCACATGAAGTGTTAATATCACTTTACAAGGCCTTGGTAAGGCCACACTTGGAGTACTGCATCCAGTTTTGGTCACCACGATGTAAAAAAGATGCTGAAACTCTAGAAAGAGTACAGAGAAGAGCAACAAAGATGATTAGGGGACTGGAGGCTAAAGCATATAAGGAACAGTTGCTGGAATTGGGTGTGTCTAGTTTAATGAAGAGAAGGACAAGGGGGGACAGGATAGCAGCCTTCCAATATCTCAGGGGCTGCCCCAAAGAAGAGGGAGTCAAGCTATTCTCCAAGGTGCCTGAAGGCAGGACAAGAAGCAACGGGTGGAAACTAATCAAGGAGAGAAGCAACCTGGAACTAAGGAGAAACTTCCTGACAGTGAGAACAATTAACCAGTGGAACTACCTGCCTCCAGAAGCGGTGAATGCTCCAACACTGGAAGTTTTTAAGAAGAAACTGGACAGCCATTTGTTCGAAATGGTATAGGGTTTCCTGCCTGAGCAGGGGGTTGGACTAGATGACCTCCAAGGTCCCTTCCAACTTTATCATCATCATTATTATTATATATCATGCTTAGGGAAGACCTGGCCTGGGGAAACCACCTATAAATACATTAAATGTTTGGGGGGTGGGGGGGGAGAAAAAGGAAGAGAAAAGAATTAAGGGGAACAACAGCTTAATAAAAATGGCACAGGGTAACAGGTAAGAAAAAGACAGCAAAGGGACTGGAATCTTGGTTGGGCTCTGTCTTCTTTCGTGAGGGTAGCCGGGCGTGAGTCACCGGGAAATTGTGGAGGAAAAGACAACGAGGTAGGACAGAAGTTTAAGAGTAACAGGATGTTGGAATCCTAAACTGCATTTAACAGAGGGATAGTTTCAACATCACGTCAAGGGGTTATTGCCACTTTATAAGGCCTTGGTAAGACCACACTTGTGTTGGAAGTAAAATCTGGTCCGGTTCCAAGCTGGGAGAAAGACGCAGGAGCCCATAAATTTGGAAGCAGGCTGCAGGAAAGGAGGTCTCCATTTCATTAGGAATCAGAAGCGAAGTGAATCCAGCAATCGGTTCTGGGACAGCTGACATCCTGGCATGGTGAGTGGAGTGATTTTTATACCCTTTGGGATCCTTTGAGATTCAGATGCCCGGTGGGGTTATTTGATTAGATTAATAATGTGCCTCTCTATATTCTAGTAGTCTAGTTGGGTGATGGTTGGGGTCAAGGCTGGCCTTGGGAAAAGGTGGAGAATGTAAATTCAGTATGACTTTGTGTTTGTCGGTTGGAGAAGATAAGAGTAACCCCTCCTTGCACAGTAAATCAACTACAAAGCTTGTTTGAACTTAGATAACAACAACAACAACAACAACAACAACAACCACCTCTAATCATTTTTGTTGCTCTTCTCTCTACTCTTTCTAGAGTCTCAACATCTTTTTTACATCGTGGTGACCAAAACTGGATGCAGTTTACCAAGGCGTTGTAAAATGGTATTAACGCTTTACGTGATCTTGATTCTATCCCTCTGTTAATGCAGCCTAACACTGTGTTGGTCTTTTTGGCAACTGCAGCACACGGCTGGCTCCTATCTAAGTGATTGTCCACTAGGACTCCGAGATCCCTCTCACAGTTACTACTATTGAGCAAGGTACCCCCTATACTATACCTGTGCATTTGGTTTTTCTTGCCTAAATGTAGAACCTTACTTTTTTCACCCTTGAATTTCATTTTGTTAGATAGCGACCAGTGTTCAAGTCTGTCCAGGTCCTTCTGTATCCTAAGCCTGTCTTCTGGAGTGTTGGCTATTCCTGCCAGCTTGGTGTCATCTGCAAATTTGATGAGTTCCCCATCTATCCCCTCGTCCAAATCGTTGGTGAAGATGTTGAAGAGCACTGGGCCCAGAACAGAGCCCTGGGGCAGCCCACCCCACACTTCCCTCCATGTAGATGTGGTTCCATTGAGGACCACACGCTGAGTACGGTCGGTCAGCCAGCTACAGATCCATCTGGTGGTGATACTGTCTAACCCACATTTTTCTATCTCAGTGGTTCTCAACCTTTTTAATGCCGCGACCCCCAACCGGTCGTAAGTCAAGGACTACTCAACCAGTCATAAGTTGAGGACTACTCAACTGGTTTGCAGAATGGGACTTTCGGCGGGCTCAGCAGGGCAGAGACAGCCTGGACAATTCCTATTGGCTTTTGAAAGCCAATAGAATTAGACTCTATTCATGAGAGTCTATTCTATTGGCTTTCAAAAGCCAATAGAATAAAAGGGAATAGCACAGCTAAGGAAAAGGGGGGAAAAATGGCGGACTGCGTTGTTTGGCGACCCCCATGAAATGGTCGTTTGACCCCAAATGGGGTCCCGACCCAAAGGTTGAGAACCACTGTTCTATCTTATCAAGTAGTAGGTTGTGATCTATAACCAGATGCCAGTTGACACTAAGAAACTTTTTCGTAAATCATCTTTTCAGTTTAGTAATGTTAATCAATCCATACGACCATAGGATAAAAGTTTGCCTACATTCCAGTCTGTAACCAACCTAAACGTTATTTTAAAAGAGAGACAATAAGTCAAATTACAATGCAAAATAACTGCGCTGGTTAACCAGTTAAAAAAAAAAAATCCACGTCATGTGCCCCTCCTTATCGATGTAAAATATCTTTATTTGTATAAAACTACATGTGTCAGCCTTTCTGGCTTCATTTGAACACCGGCTACGCCATTCCCCGACAGAGATGCTTTAGAGAGACGTTGCACCATGTCAGAGGACTAGAAGAAAGCCAGTTTTGTCTTCCTGTTCAAAAAGGAAAGAAAAATGAAAGAAAGGTCCAGCAAATGGGTGAAAGATTGGAGAGCAGATCATAAAAAAGACTGAACTGTAAACAGTGTAAAAATCGGGGATTAGGCAGAAGCGAATTTGTCAATTAATTTCTCTCTCGCGCGCGCGCGCGCTTTCTCGCTCTCTTTCTCACTGGGTAACTTCGTCAGAAGATGTAATATATCTTGATTTGATAAAGTACCCCATGACATCTGATTAGCGAGCTAGTTAAGTGTGCACCGAGTGGCATGACATTAAGTGCCATAACAATTATTCCTAAAAGGCCCCGTCAAGCTGGAAAGATGAATGAAGTGGCCGTGTTTCTCAACCTTAGCGGGTTTGAAGATGGGTGGACTTCAACTCCCAGAATTCTGCATAGAAGCCTGGGAGTTGAAGGTCTTTGTCCCACAGCTGCTTTTTTCACGAGGCAACTGGACTTTCTGGTTTTTCCTTTGAAGAGGTTTCGCTTCTCCTCCAAGAAGCTTCTTCAGCTCTCACTGGACGGTGGGGGAATGGAAGGATTTGTACTCCTTGCAGACATCTGGTCATTTGCATTCTTTTGGAGAGTCGTTGAGGCCACTTGGAGGTTTATCTGTGTCCTCAGGGTCACCTAAGTGGTGCAAATAGAGGTGGAGCCTTGTTGGAGCTGCTGAAAGGACCGTGTTGTAGACTGGAGATGGATGATGTCCTCAGCAGTTCCAAGAAGGCTCCACACCCATTTGCACCACTCAGGTGACCTTGAGGACACAGATAAACCTCCAAGTGGCCTCAGTGACTCTCTAAAAGAATGCAAATAGAATAGAAAATAGAATAGAATAGAACAGAACAGAACAGAACAGAACAGAATAGAATAGAATAGAATAATTATATGACTAGTCCTTTCAGCACTTCCAAGAAGGCCCCACACACATTTGCACCACTCAGGTGACCCTGAGCACAAAGGTAAACCTCCAAGTGGCCTCAATGATTCTCTAAAAGAATGCAAATAGAATAGAATAGAATAGAATAGAATAGAATAGAATAGAATAGAATAGAATAGAATAGAATAGAATAATTATATGACTAGTCCTTTCAGCACTTCCAAGAAGGCCCCACACCCATTTGCCCCACTCGGGTGACCCAGAGGATACAGACAAGCCTCCAAGTGGCCTCAACGACTCTCCAAAAGGAGGCAAATGACCAGCTGTCTGCAAGGAGTATCAATCCTTCCATTTCCCCACCGTCCAATCAGAGCTGAAGAAGCTTCTTGAAGGAGAAGCAAAACGTCTTCCAAGAAAAACAAGAAAGTCCAGTTGCCTCTAGAAAAAGCACCTTTGGGACAAGGTGAGGAGTTTGAATCTTGAGTTGTAAGCATTTTTGAGTGGGTGTTTTGTTGTAACTTTGAACAGTCACTAAGCAATCGGTCGTAAGTTGAGGACTACCTGTACTTCAATTGACATCGCCACCTTTCTCCTCGTCCCAACTCAAGGCAGCTAATAACAATTAAAAGCACAACACAACGACAAGACGGCACTAGTTTAACGAAGAGAAGGACGAGGGGAGACAGGATAGCAGCCTTCCAGTATCTCAGGGGCTGCCCCAAAGAAGAGGGAGTCAAGCTATTCTCCAAAGCACCGAAAGGCAGGACAAGAAGCAACAAATGGAAACTAATCAAGGAGAGAAGCAACCTGGAACTAAGGAGAAACTTCCTGACAGTGAAGACAATTAACCAGTGGAACTCCTTGCCTCCAGAAGCTGTGAATGCTTCAACATTGGAAGTTTTTAAGAAGAAACTGGACAACCATTTGTCCAAAATGGTATAGGGTTTCCTGCCTGAGCAGGGGGTTGGACTTGATGACCTCCAAGGTCCCTTCCAACATTATTATTATTATGAATCATCGCACAGTCAGCCAGATGTTCAGACTGGATTTGGCATTTTGTCTACCTATCGAGTCCTTACCCAGGACCTGGGATAGGCAGATGTGGATGTTTGATGGAATTACAGATATCGTCGCAGGATGGAAGCAATTCCTAATAAGGCCGCCTTTTGCAATTGACTAATAGCGAATTTGTCAATGCCAATGGTGTTCAAGTGGTGCTCCAGTTGTTTTGGGATTGCACCCAAGGAGCCTATGACTATTGGTACTACCAAAATGGTATAGGGTTTCCTGCCTGAGCAGGGGGTTGGACTTGATGACCTCCAAGATCCCTTCCAACTTTATTACTATTACTACTACTACTACTACTACTACTACTACTATTATTATTATTATTATTATTATTAAATAGGGAATCCGCAACCAGGTTCCTTGAAAGAGTTAATTCAGCTTGCTGTACTGTTTAAGCTTTAATTCCTTTTTTTTGTTATTTGGTCTGGTTCATCTTAATATTTATATTCTTTTGAGTCTGGCAGACCACCTGGGTGATCCAGTGGCTACGAGGCAGGGCAGGAATCCAAGCCCGAAGAAGAAACACATGAATTAATTAGAATCCCAAAGAATGCCTTGTAGATTAATTAAGATTTTGCTTCTTTTCTTTCTTTCTCTGAAAACAGAAGCAAGGAGGGCCGTTCTGCCGCCGCCTGACTGAAGAAGACGATAACCTTGTTCCCCCGCAGCAGTGAACTCTGCCTATTGTCAGAGGCCCTCTTTCCACGCCTAGAGATTCGACGCCAAAGCTGTGCTCGGCGTGCCCTCTCCACGGTTTCAGCCTGAGCTTTCTTTGGGGCTGGATCACTGATGTTTGGTCTCGATCGCAGAGACCCCAGTGCCTCTGAGCGTGCACAGAGGGCATTCCTATGTCCACCTTCCCCTTCGATCGGAGAATGGCGAAAGCCACTCTCGGAGGCAGGGGAGGGTGGATTGGGACCCCTGGCTTGTATTTTCACCGGAATAAAGCGATTTGCAGACCCATGTTTTGAAAACAAGTCTTTCTCTATCCCCAGCGGTTGCCATGGTGACTGCAATCTCTCTCTCTCTCTCTCTCTCTCTCTCTCTCCCTTTTTTCTTTTCATTCTTGTTCTTCGCAGAGAAGAGAGAAATTCTGGAACGTGGGTCTCTCTTGAAGCAGTTGTGGGTGGATTTTTGCAGGAAAACAGCATCGGAAGGCTGCGACGGAGAACCCAGGGCTGAAGGGGGTCTCAGGATCACCAGATCCCTTCGGTTTTAGGGGATGCTGCAGGCCGGATCCAAATTGAGCGAAGGAAAGGAAGGATGGAAGGACCGGGAGTCAAGGCAGACGGCTTGGTGGGAGGCTCCGCCCACTTCCACCAGGCTCCACCCTTATCCATCTTCACCAATCACCCTCACGTTCCACACATTTCCATCAGGCTCCGCCCAGATCAAGCAGGCTCTGTCCCCACCCATCTCCATCAAGTTCTGCCCACCTCCATCAGACTCCGCCTATTTCCAGGCTCCACCCAGATCAGTTCAGCTCTGTCTCCGCCCATCTCCCTCAGTCTCCGCCCAGATCAAGCAGGTTCTGTCTCTGCCCATCTCCATCAAGCTCTGCCCATCTTCCTTAGGCGCCGCCCAAATCCACAAGACACTGTCTCCGCCCATGTCTTCAGGTTCCGCCCATTTCTATCAGGCTCCACCCAGATCAGCTAGGCTGGGTCTCCGCCCATCTCCATCAGATTCTACACATTTCCATCAGGCTTCTCCTAGATCAGGGGTCTTCAAACTTGGGCACTTTAAGATGTGTGGACTTCAACTCCCAGAATTCTTCAGCCAGTCAGTCTCAGCCTGGCTGGCTGAGGGATTCTGGGAGCTGAAGTCCACAAGCCTTAATGTAGCCACGTTTGAAGACTCCTGAGGAATTCTGGGAGTTGAAGTCCACACGTCTTAAAGTGACCAGGTTTGAAGACCCCTGAGGAATTCTGGGAGCTGAAGTCCACAAGTCTTAGTGGCCAAGTTTGAAGACCCCTGAGGGATTCTGGGAGCTGAAGTCCACACGTCTTAAAGTGACCAAGTTTGAAGACCCCTGAGGGATTCTGGGAGCTGAAGTCCACAAGTCTTAGTGGCCAAGTTTGAAGACTCCTGAGGAATTCTGGGAGCTGAAGTCCACAAGTCTTAGTGGCCAAGTTTGAAGACTCCTGAGGAATTCTGGGAGCTGAAGTCCACAAGTCTTAGTGGCCAAGTTTGAAGACCCCTGAGGAATTCTGGGAGCTGAAGTTCACACATCTTAGTGGCCAAGTTTGAAGACTCCTGAGGGATTCTGGGATTTGAAGTCCACACGTCTTAAAGTGACCAAGTTTGAAGACCCCTGTCCTAGATCAACCAAGCTCCGCCCAGATCATCACCAGGCACCACCCATTTCCATCAGACTCAACCAGGCTCTCTCTTGAGGCCCCATGTTCCCTGCCCCAGAGGACTTCCTGTCTCTGGGAGACCAGATTTCTATCATCTTAAAACACAGATATTTATCCGAGAAGAAATGTCTAAGTATGGTTGACTGCAGGGCCTGGTCAAAAAAAGTCAAGATGGCAGCTGCCATGCCTGTTCTTTATGTGGATCACGTACAAAGACGAACAGACAGAACTTCCATTGACACCCCCCCCCTCCCCTGCAGCCGCCATCTTATAATAATAATAATAGTAGTAGTCAAGTTGGAAGGGACCTTGGAGGTCATCTAGTCCAACCCCCTGCTCCGGCAGGAAACCCTACACCATTTCGGACAAATGGCTGTCCAGTCTCTTCTTAAAAGCTTCCAGTGTTGGAGCATTCACCGATTCTGGAGGCAGGTTGTTCCACTGGTTAATTGTTCTAACTGTCAGGAAGTTTCTCCTTAGTTCTAGATTGCTTCTCTCCTTGGTTAGTTTCCACCCGTTGCTTCTTGTCCTGCCTTCAGGTGCTTTGGAGAACAGCTTGACTGCCTCTTCTTTGGGGCAGCCCCTGAGATACTGGAAGACTGCTATCCTGTCCCCCCTTGTCCTTCTCTTCGTTAAACTAGACATACCCAATTCCAGCAACCATTCCTTATATGTTTTAGCCTCCAGTCCCCTGATCCTCTTTGTTGCTCTTCTCTGCACTCTTTCTAGAGTCTCAGCATCTTTTTTACATCGTGGTGACCAAAACTGGGTGCAGTATTCCAAGTGTGGCCTTACCAAGGCCTTGTAAAGTGGTATTAATCTTGATGCTTTTGACCTCCGGTGGATACCTCTGCTTACAAAGGCTCCTGTCTTTTCACAAGACATTTCCAGACATAAAAAGAGCCACTCAACTTCATCCTCAACCAAACAATCCCTTAATTTTGTTTTTCTTCCTTGGAAATACATCTTCTTAGCTCATTCCCCCCCCCCCCACCTTTAAAACCACGTTTCTCTCTGGCCCGCTCTGCTTTCCGATCAGAAATAAATCTAAAAAAACGGGTGATTAAAACAAGCAGCCATGCACAGCCGACAAACAGGATTGGTTCCTCCCTCTTTCCACAAACACACAGAAAAAAAACGAAGGGACCCACACAGACACAAGCGCAAACGCACGCAACAACAACAACAACAACAGGAGACCACGGGTAATGAAATGCAAAGACGATTTGCATTCCACGGTTTCACAAGCTGCCCCCGGTAGGAGCCTTGCCTGGAAAAAGAAAAACCAAATGCACAAGTACAGCATAGGTGGCACCATGCTCAATAGTAGTAACTGTGAGAGGGACCTTGGAGTCCTAGTAGACAGTCACCTAAATATGAGCCAGCAGTGTGCTGCAGCTGCCAAAAAGGCCAACACAGTGCTAGGCTGCATTAACAGAGGGATAGAATCAAGATCACGTGAAGTGTTAATACCACTTTACAATGCCTTGGTAAGGCCACACTTGGAATACTGCATCCAGTTTTGGTCACCACGATGTAAAAAAGATGTTGAGACTCTAGAAAGAGTACAGAGAAGAGCAACAAAGATGATTAGGGGACTGGAGGCTAAAACATATAAGGAACGGTTGCTAGAATTGGGTATGTCTAGTTTAACAAAGAGAAGGACAAGGGGGGACATGATAGCACTCTTCCAATATCTCAGGGGCTGCCATAAAGAAGAGGGAGTCAAGCTATTCCCCAAAGCAGCTGAAGGCAAGACAAGAAGCAACGGGTGGAAACTAATCAAGGAGAGAAGCAACCTAGAACTAAAGAGAAACTTCCTGACAGTGAGAACAATTAATCAGTGGAACAACCTGCCTCCAGAAGCGGTAAATGCTCCAACACTGGAAGTTTTTAAGAAGAGACTGGACAGCCATTAGTCTGAAATGGTGTAGGGTTTCCTGCCTGAGCAGGGGGTTGGACTAGATGACCTCCAAGGTCCCTTCCAACTTTACGACTATTACTATTACTAAACCGGAATGATTTGATGAACGAGGAAATGACGGAGGAGGTGAAGGGTTGAGCTTCTTTGGCCCTCTTTTCCGATTTCAGTCGTTCCCCTGATTTTGCAAAATAATTTTTTTTAAAACAAAAAATACGAATAAAAAAGAGTCTCCTTTTGCAAGGAACTCGAATGCCGTGTTATTACGACCCCGGCTGCCGAATCTAGGAGAATGTTTTCATTTGGCGTATTGATTTTGCAGAAACATCTCCGGGCTCCGGGCCAAGAATCTTTGGCTGATCTGAAAAGATCCCTTTGCGAGAAAAATCAACCTCTTTGTCTCCTAACTAAGGTGTAAAGCAGCTTGGAAGAGGTCCAGGGCTTTTGGCAGGCAGCTGTTCGAAGGCCTGGAGGTGACTCGCATACACAACAGGCACACTGCTCGGTGCGAGATTTGTAGATCATGTCCGATCACGGGCTGGAGGCAGAGGAATCTCCAGAGATGGCTGTGTGAAGGGCCTATTTCCCGGTGTCTGCAAAAGACTTAGGAAGGTCGTCCCAACGAAAGTACGTATAGTCAAGGCCGTGGTTTTCCCAGTTGCAATGTATGGCTGTGAAAGCTGGACCATAAGAAAGGCTGAGCGCCAAAGAATGGAGGCCTTTGAACTATGGTGCTGGAGAAGACTCCTGCGAGTCCCCTGGACTGCAAGTCGATCCAACTGGTCAGTCTTAGAGGAGATCAACCCCGACTGCTCTTTAGAAGGCCAGATCCTCAAGTTGAAACTCAAATACTTTGGCCACCTAATGAGAAGGAAGGACTCACTGGAGAAGAGCCTGATGCTGGGAAAGATGGAGGGCAATAGAAGAAGGGGACGACAGAGAAGGAGGTGGCTGGATGGAGTCACTGAAGCAGGAGGCATGAGCTTAAATGGACTCCAGAAGACGGTAGAAGACGGGAAGGCCTGGAGGAACGTTGTCCATGGGGTCGTGATGGGTCGGATATGACTTCGCAACTAACAACAACAACCCAAAGGTGCTTTTTCCAAAGGCAACTGGACTTTGGTTCTCCTTGAAGATGTTCCGCTTCTCATCCAAGAAGCTTCTCCAGTTCTGACTGAATGGTGGAGGATGGAAGGAGTTATGCTCCTTGCAGTCCTCTGGTTGTTTGTACTCTTTCTGAGAATTGTTGAACTCACTTGAAGGTTTTTAAGAAGATACTGGACAACCATTTGTCTGAAATAATAATAATAATAATAATAATAATAATAATAATAATAATAATAATAATAGTAGTAGTAGTAGTAGTAAAGTTGGAACACCATCATCGTCATTGACAAATTCGCCATTAGTCAATTGCAAAAGGCGGCCTTACTAGGAACTGCTTCCATCCTGCGACAAGATCTGTAACACCATCAAACATTCACATCTGCCTATCCCAGGTCCTTGGGAAGGATTCGATAGTAGACAAAAATGCCAAATCCACTCTGAATATCTGGCTGACTGTGCAATGATCCATAATAATAATAATAATAATAATAATAATAATAATAATAAGAAGAAGAAGAAGAAGAAGAAGAAGAAGAAGAAGAAGAAGTTGGAAGGGACTTTGGAGGTCATCTAATCCAACCCTCTGCTCAGGCAGGAAAAATAGTGAAAACTGAAGGAATCAAGATGCCCCACGAAAATAACATTAAGAGTCTGGATGAGGAAGAGTACTACAAATACTTGGGTATCCTTCAAGCTGACAACATCAAGCACACTGAAGTCAAGAAAAAGATTAGAGGTGAATACATCAAGAGAGTGAAGAAGATCTTAAAGTCCAAACTCAATGGAGGAAATACCATAAAGGCAATCAACACCTGGGCAATCCCAGTCATTAGGTACACAGCTGGAATAGTGGACTGGACTCAAGCAGAACTAAAAGCAATGGATAGGCAGACCAGAAAAATAATGACAATGAATCACGCCCTTCATCCACGCAGTGACATTGATAGACTTTATCTACCAAGGCAAATAGGTGGGCGTGGAATGCTACAAGTACATCAGATGGTTGAAGAAGAAAAAATGGCTTTGGAAGAATATCTGAAGAACAATGATGAAGATGCACTGAAATTAGTATATCAGGAAGGTTTACTAACTACTGGAGAGACCAAACTGGCCTACAAGAAAGACCAAATGAAGAACAGAATAGAGGCATGGGAAGACAAAGCACTACATGGCCAATACATGAAAAAAATAGCTGGGAAAGCAGATAATAATAAAACCTGGCAATGGCTAAGAGCAGGAAAATTGAAGAAAGAGACCGAGGGACTAATTCTGGCTGCACAAGACCAAGCCTTAAGGACAAATGCATACAAAGTCAAAATTGAGAAGACAGCAACAGACAGTAAGTGCCGCCTATGCAAAGAAGCTGAAGAAACAGTGGACCACTTGGTAAGCTGTTGCAAGAAGATTGCACAGACTGATTACAAGCAGCGGCATGACAAAGTAGCAACAATGGTGCATTGGAAGATCTGCAAAAAATATCATTTGCCTGTAAGCAAAAACTGGTGGGATCATAAAATAGAGAAAGTCATAGAAAATGATAAAATTAAACTGCTCTGGGACTTCAGAATTCAAACAGACAAGCACCTGCAACATAACACCCCAGACTTAACAATTGTCGATAAGAAAGACAAAAAAGTCTGGATAGTGGACGTAGCAGTGCCTGGAGATAGCAGAATAGAAGAGAAAGAACTGGAGAAGATAACAAAATACAAAGACCTACAAATAGAAATAGAAAGACTGTGGCAAAAGCAAGCAAGGGTAGTACCAATAGTAATAGGCTCCTTGGGTGCAATCCCAAAACAACTGGAGCACCACTTGAACACCATTGGCATTGACAAATTCACTATTAGTCAATTGCAAAAGGCGGCCTTACTAGGAATTGCTTCCATCGTGCGATGATATCTGTAATACCATCAAACATCCACATCTGCCTATCCCAGGTCCTGGGTAAGGACTCGATAGGTAGACAAAATGCCAAATCCAGTCTGAACATCTGGCTGACTGTGCGATGGTCAATAATAATAATAATAATAATAATAATAATAATAATAATAATAATAATAATAATAATAATCCTGCGACGATATCTGTAATACCATCAAACATCCACATCTGCCTATCCCAGGTCCTGGGTAAGGACTCGATAGGTAGACAAAATGCCAAATCCAGTCTGAACATCTGGCTGTGCGATGATCGATAATAATAATAATAATAATAATAATAATAATAATAATAATAATAATAATAATAATAATAATAATATCTGTAATACCATCAAACATCCACATCTGCCTATCCCAGGTCCTGGGTAAGGACTCGATAGGTAGACAAAAAGCCAAATCCAGTCTGAACATCTGGCTGACTGTGCGATGATTGATAATAATAATAATAATAATATCGATCATTGCACAGTCAGCCAGATGTTCAGACTGGATTTGGCATTTTGTCTACCTACCCAGTCCTTACCCAGGACCTGGGATAGGCAGATGTGGATGTTTGATGGTATTACAGGTATCGTTGCAGAATGGAAGCAGTTCCTAATAAGGCCGCCTTTTGCAATTGACTAATAGCGAATTTGTCAATGCCAATGGTGTTCAAGTGGTGCTCCAGTTGTTTTGGGATTGCACCCAAGGAGCCTATCACTATTGGTACTACCCTTGCTTGCTTTTGCCACAGTCTTTCTATTTCTATTTATAGGTCTTTGTATTTTGTTATCTTCTCCAGTTCTTTCTCGTCCATTCTGCTGTCTCCAGGCACTGCCACGTCCACTATCCAGACTTTTTTGTCTTTCTTATTGACAATAATAATAATAATAATAATAATAATAATAATAATAATAATAATAATAATATTGATCATCGCACAGTCAGCCAGATGTTCAGACTGGATTTGGCATTTTGTCTACCAGACTTTTTTGTCTTTCTTATTGACAACAACAACAACAACAACAACAACAACAACAACAATAATAATAATAATAATAATAATAATAATAATAATAATAATAATATCGATCATCGCACAGTCAGCCAGATGTTCAGACTGGATTTGGCATTTTGTCTACCTATCGAGTCCTTACCCAGGACCTAGGATAGGCAGATGTGGATGTTTGATGGTATTACAGATATCGTTGCAGAATTGAAGCAGTTCCTAATAAGGCCACCTTTTGCAATTGACTAATAGCAAATTTGTCAATGCCAATGGTGTTCAAGTGGTGCTCCAGTTGTTTTGGGATTGCACCCAAGGAGCCTATTACTATTGGTACTACCCTTGCTTGCTTTTGCCACAGTCTTTCTATTTCTATTTGTAGGTCTTTGTATTTTGTTATCTTCTCCAGTTCTTTCTCTTCTATTCTGCTGTCTCCAGGCACTGCCACATCCACTATCCAGACTTTTTTCTCTTTCTTATCGACAATTGTTAAGTCTGGGGTGTTATGTTGCAGGTGCTTGTCTGTTTGAATTCTGAAGTCCCAGAGCAGTTTAATTTTATCATTTTCTATGACTTTCTCTATTTTATGATCCCACCAGTTTTTGCTTACAGGCAAATGATATTTTTTGCAGATCTTCCAATGCACCATTGTTGCTACTTTGTCATGCCGCAATGGTGCATTGGAAGATCTGCAAAAAATATCATTTGTTGTTGTTGTTGTTGTTATTATTATTATTATTATTATTATTATTATTATTATTATTATTATTATTATTATATTGATCATCGCACAGTCAGTCAGATGTTCAGACTGGATTTGGCATTTTGTCTACCTATCGAGTCCTTACCCAGGACCTGGGATAGGCAGATGTGGATGTTTGATGGTGTTACAGATCTTGTCGCAGGATGGAAGCAGTTCCTAGTAAGGCCGCCTTTTGCAATTGACTAATGGCGAATTTGTCAATGCCGATGATGGTGTTCAAGTGGTGCTCCAGTTGTTTTGGGATTGCACCCAAGGCGCCTATGACTATTGGTACTACCCTTGCTTGCCTCTGTCACAGTCTTTCTATTTCTATTTGTAGGTCTTTGTATTTTGTGATCTTCTCCAGTTCTTTCTCGTCTATTCTGCTGCCTCCAGGTACTGCCACGTCCACTATCCAGAGTTTTTTGTCTTTCTTATTGACAATAATAATAATAATAATAATAATAATAATAATAATAATAATAATAATAATAATAATATAGGATGGCACAACATAGGAGAACAGACCCTACGTTAGGAGGACAAGAATCGGCGGTCCATCTGCATTTGAAAGACAAAGGCCACTCTTTTGAAGATGACAGTCCACATTTTGCACCCAGATGACCGCTCTTTGAAAGAGGGGTCAAAGAGGCCATCTAGGTGAAAACTGAGCAGCCCTCTCTCAACAGAGGGGGAGGAATACAACACCTCCTATGCCTGTTTATAACACAGCCCTTTCAGCAATTCCAAGAAGGCCCCACACCCATTTGCACCACTCAGCTGACCCCCAGGGCTCAAATAACCCTCCAAGTGGTCTCAACAGCTCTCCGAAAGGGTGCTAACCGCCAGAGGGCTGCAAGGGATATAAATCCTTCCATCCTCCAACGTTCAGTCAGAGCTGAAGAAGCTTCTAGGATGAGAAGCGAAACGCCTTCAAGGAAAAACTAAGAAAGTCCACTGGCCTTTTGGAAAAAAAACACCTTTTGAGACAACCATGATCTGGGTGACGGAGAAAGAATGAGGGAAAGAGGAAGGGAGGGAAGAATGGAGGGAGGGAAAGAAGGAAGAGTCATAGGAGAAAGGAGGGAAGAAGAAAGGAAAGAAGGAAGGAAGGGAGGGAGGGAGAAAGGGAGAAAGGAAGAAAGGAAGAAAGGAAGGGAGGAGGAAGGAAGATAGGAAGAAAGGAAGGAAGGAAGAAAGAAAGGAAGGGAGGGAGGAAGGAAGGGAGGGAGGAAGAAAGAAAGGAAGGAAGAAAGAAAGAAAGAAAGAAAGAAAGAAAGAGAGGGAGGGAGGAAGGAAGAAAGAAAGAAAGAAAGAAAGAGGGAGGGAGGAAGGAAGGAAGAAAGGAAGGAAAGAAGGAAGGAAGAAAGAAAGGGAGGGAGGGAGGGAGGAAGGAAGAAAGGAAAGGAAAGAAGAAAGAAAAAGAAAGAAAGAAAGAGAGTGAGTGAGGGAGAGAGGGAGAGAGGAAGGAAGGAAGAAAGAAAGGAAGGGAGGGAGGGAGGAAGGAAGGGAGGGAGGAAGAAAGGAAGGAAGGAAGGAAGAAAAAAGAAAGAAAGAAAGAAAGAAAGAAAGAAAGAAAGAAAGAGAGGGAGGGAGGAAGGAAGGAAGGGAGGGAGGAAGGAAGGAAGAAAGGAAGGGAGGGAGGAAGGAAGGAAGAAAGGAAGGGAGGGAGGGAGGAAGAAAGGAAGGGAGGGAGGGAGGGAGGAAAAAAGGAAGAAAGAAAGGAAGGAAGAAGGGAGGGAGGGAGGGTGGAAGGAAGAAAGAAAGAGGGAGGGAGGGAGGAAGAAAGGAAGGAAAGAAGAAAGAAAGAAAGAAAGAAAGGGAGGGAGGGAGGGAGGGAGGAAGGGAGGAAGGAAGGAAGGAAGGAAGGAAGGGAGGGAGGAAGGAAGGAAGGAAGGAAGGGAGGGAGGGAGGGAGGAAAAAAGAAAGAAAGAAAGAAAGAAAGAAAGGAAGGAAGGAAGGAAGGAAGGAAGGAAGGAAGGAAGGAAGGAAGAAGGGAGGGAGGGAGGGAGGGTGGAAGGAAGAAGAAAGAAAGAAAGAAAGAGAGAGAGAGGGAGGAAGGAAGAAAGGAAGGAAAGAAGGAAGGAAGGAAGAAAGAAAGGAAGGGAGGGAGGGAGGGAGGAAGGAAGGAAGAAAGGAAAGGAAGGGAGGGAGGGAGGAAGTTGTATATAATATATGTCATTGAAGACTATTATCTGTATTACTTGCAGGGCCAACTGTCCCCCCTGGAGCTGCCTTCCCTGGGAGATTGGCTGACATTCCTGTAGGCCAGGCTTTCTCCACCCTAGCAACTTTAAGCTGGCTGGGGGATTCTGAGAGTTGAAGTCCACCCCCATCTTAAAGTTGCCACGGTTGAGAAACACCGCACCAGGCCTTCTATTAGGCCGCAAAGACCCAACTACCCACCCCAACCGTCTCGGCACTGGGGCCAGCATAGGCATAAATATCCTTTTTTCCCCATCTGTCGGACACCTTCACAAGGTATCTGCTCTCCCGGCTTTGATTTGTGCTTTTCGATTTATTCTGCATTATTGATGGTGGATGACTTGCTTGATCTTCGCCTGCCTCTTCTCCAGCTCCGTGGCTGGGACGGATAACTGGAGGAAGCAAAGCAGCTAATAAATATTATACGGCCAGCTCAGCCCATTAACACCAGTGACCCGCTGCTCCAGACAGCTTCTGCCTTTGAATGCAATCCCTCAGGCTGCATCCTTCCAGCCAGGCAATGCGGTCTGCTCTTTGATCCATCCCGGTTTTTCCCGTCCCATCCCAACAAGGGTGGGAAGTCTGAAGCAATCCATCGGAATAGAAGCTGGAAGGGACCTTGGAGGTCTTCCAGTCCAGCCCCCTGCGCAAGCAGGAAACCCTATGCCATTTGAGACAAGAAACAGTCCAGTCTCTTCTTAAAAAACCTCCGGTACTAATCAATCAATCAATCAATCAAACAAACAAACAAACAAAGAATAAAGCAGGAAGGGACCTTGGAGGTCTTCTAATCCAGCCCCCTGCTCAAGCAGGAGACCCTATGCAATTTGAGACAATTGGCTGTCCAGTCTCTTCTTAGAAACCTCCAGTACTAATCAATCAATCAATCCATCCATCAATCAACCAGAATAAAGCAGGAAGGGATCTTAGAGGTCTTCTAGTCCAACCCCCTTCTCAAGCAGGAGACCCTATGCAATTTGAGACAGGTGGCTGTCCAGTCTCTTCTTAAAAACCTCCAGTACTAATCAATCAATCAATCAATCCATCCATCCATCCATCAATCAATCAGAATAAAGCAGGAAGGGATCTTAGAAGTCTTCTAGTCCAACCCCCTTCTCAAGCAGGAGACCCTATGCAATTTGAGACAGGTGGCTGTCCAGTCTCTTCTTAAAAACCTGCAGTGATGAAGCACCTACAACTTCTGGAAGCAGGTAGTTCCACTGGTTAATTGTCCTCAGTGTTAGGAAGTTTCTCTTTAATTCCAGATTGCTCCTCTCCTTGATTAGTTTCCATCAATTCTTTCTTGTCCTGCCTTCTGGTGCTTTGGAGACTAAGTGGACCCCCTCTTCATTGTGACAGCCCCTCAAATACTGGAAGACTGCTATCATGTCCCCCCCCCAAGTCCTTCTTTTCTCTAGACTGGCCATACCCAAATCTTGCAACCGTTCTTCGTATGTTTTAGTCTCCGGGCCTTTGATCATCTTAGTTGCCCTTCTTTGCATGTTTTTTCCAAAGTCTCAACATCTTTTTGCTAATGGGGTGACTCAAACTAGATGCAGTATTCCTAGGTGTGGTCTTACTAAGGCGGTACTAATACTTCACATGATCATGATTTTAATGCCTCTGTTTACACAACCCAGGATTGCATTAGCTGTTTTGGCTGCTGCTGCACACGGTTGGATCATGTTTAAGGGATCGTCCACTGGGACTCCAAAAGTCTGGTCTTTGATCCATCCTGACTCCCTCTCAACCATCCTGGAGGCCTCCGTCCCATCATAGCAGGGAGGAAGTCCAAATTCTCGCCCCTGGTTCTCCAGACTTTGCCCCTTTTCCTTCTGAGCCACTGCGCCTTCCTTGCGCATTTGTCTTGGCCTCTGGAAAAGGGGGTACGGCCAGTGGTGGGATTTAAATACCTGAACAACTGGTTCTCTTATTGGATGCAGGCCTGGGCCTCTGAGGCCTAGAAAGGACTTCCGGAAGTGGCATCCATGCACCTCCGGTGGGCCATTCTAGGCCTGGGAGGCCTCCTCCAGGCCTCCGAGGCCTAGAACGGACTTCCAGAAATGGCATCCATGCACTTCCTGCAGGCCATTCTTGGCCTAGGAGGCCTCCTCCAAGCCTCCGAGGCCTAGAACGGACTTCCAGAAGTGGCATCCATACACTTCCAGTGGGCCGTTTAGGCCTGGGAGGTCTCCTCCAAGCCTCCGAGGCCTAGAACAGACTTCCGGAAGTGGCATCCATGCACTTCCGGTGGGCTGTTCTATGCCTGGGAGGCCTCCTCCAGGCCTCCGAGGCCTAGAACGGACTTCCAGAAGTTGTATCCATGCACTTCCTACAGGCCATTCTTGGCCTAGGAGGCCTCCTCCAAGCCTCCGAGGCCTAGAATGGACTTCCGGAAGTGGCATCCATGCACTTCCAGTGGGCAGTTCTAGGCCTGGGAGGCCTCCTCCAGGCCTCCCAGGCCTAGAACAATCTTCCAGAAGTGGCATCCATGCACTTCCTGCGGGCCGTTCTTGGCCTAGAAGGCCTCCTCCAAGCCTCCGAGGCCTAGAATGGACTTCCAGAAGTGGCATCCATGCACTTCCGGCGGGCCGTTCTAGGCCTGGGAGGCCTCCTGCAGGTCTCCAAGGCCTAGAATGGACTTCCAGAAGCAGTGTTCATTCAGCCAGTTCTACGAACTCAGCAAAATTTAGCTACCGGTTCTACCAAACTGGCACAAACCGGATGAATCCCACCACTGGGTAAGGCGCCCGTTCCCTTCCTGTCCATCCTCATGATGGATGGCCGTTCCTCTGCCAGCGCACTTCATCAAGGCAATTGGAGAACTGCACAAGAGACCCTTGGCGGAGCGAGACGGAGGCGCCTGGCCCACAATCCTTTTGGCCAGAAGGAAAAGCGAGGGTGTGTGTTTGTGTCTGTCTGTGTGGGCAGTCCTTGGGCGCCCAGGAGAAGACGGGGGAGGGGGGGAGGGCAGGATTTGGCACAGGGAAGCCCACTTTTCGCCCCCTTGCATTGACTTGGCTTGGCAGCGTCGACGATACAATTCGGCTGTTGTGGAATTTTGGAAGCGCCTGGAGTCATTTTTATGCGCAGCGCAGCCTTTGCCAGTGTGAGTCTTCTGCCAGAGAGAGGGATTAATTGGGACGGGGATGGTGGTGGTGGGGGGGAGAGGCGTTTTCACGTCAGGAGATTTGGAGGAAATCACAACTGTCACAACATTAATAATCTCTGTCCCTTGCTTCACGAAGCATCCCAGGATCACCAAAAGGCAGAAACATACAACGATAATATTATAAAAATCACCGAATCACAGATACATTGGGTGATAGATAAAAAACATAGAATCATATCAGAGAAATAAAACTAGATGGGAACGAGGAAAAGAAGAAAAGAGAGGGAGGGAGGGAGGGAGGGAGGGAAGGGGAGGGGAAGAGAAGAGAGGAAAGCAAAGCAAAGGAAGGAAGGAAGGAAGGAAGGAAGACAAGGAAAGGAAAGGAAAGAAAAGGAAAAGAAAGGAAAGGAAAGGAAAGGAAGAAGTAAATAAGTAAGGAAGGAAGGAAGAAGGAAGGAAGAGAAGGGAAAAAAAGAAGAAATGAAGGAAGGAAGGAAGGAAAGAAGGAGAGAGGGAGGGAGAGGGGAAGAAAGGAATGAAAGGGATGGGAAGAAGTAAGCAAGGGGCCTGACTGTTGGTTTTAATCCACAATTATTTGGATATTATATAATAAATGAATCGCTTGTATTGATCCACACCGGCTTTTCGTTATATACCAAAGGATCTTAAAAGCAGATAACCCCCCCACCCCAAGTCTCTCTGCCCCAAACAGAAACCAGGTCTGCAGAAATGCAGATGTGATAATCTTGTCAGAAAGATTGGAGCCAGGAAGCTGGGATTAGAAAGATAAAGATCGATAGAATCAACAATCCCTCACACCAAAAAAATGCAACACTCATCAGTCATCAGTCCCAGGGAAGCAGGATATGACCTTTGGGACATAATAGGATTAACCCACCACCATCAGAATACCAGAAGGCACACTCAGACTCAGGTCAAAGTTCATGCCAAAGGAACAACTCCAAACAAAAGCCCCAGAAGGTATAAAAACCCACTCCCTACATGTGCTCGCTCTCTTTTCTTTCAAAGCCACCTTTCTGTCTGGCTCTCCTCTTCAACAAACTGCCACCTTCTTTCTAAAGCAGTCTCCATTTTGCTTATTCCCGGCTTGGGCTAGACCCCGATGAAGACTTTTCTTTCCACACTGCCTTAGACATGAAAACCAGCTGGGTTACTTTGGACCAATCACTAGGAGACTGTGAGTTCTAGTCCTGCCTTAGACATGAAAACCGGCTGGGTGACTTTGGGCCAATCACCAGGAGATGGTGAGTTCTAGTCCTGCCTTAGACTTGAAAACTGACTGTGTGACTTTAGGTCAGTCACCAGGAGATGGTGAGTTCTAGTCCCACCTTAGTTATGAAAACCGGCTGGATGACTTTGCGCCAATATCCAGGAGACGGAGAGTTCTAGTCCCGCCTTAGACATGAAAACCAGCTGGGTGACTTTGCACCGATCAGTAGGAGACTGTGTGTTCTAGTCCCGCCTTAGCTGGGTGATTTTGGGCCAGTCCTTCTCTCTCAGCCCACTCACCCCACAGGGTTGTTGTGAGGAAACTAGAAGGTGGATGGCGTATTAGATACATTTACCACCTTCAATTATTTATAAAAAACAATAAAGGCAGGATAAACAAAGGTTTTCCTTAAAAAAAAAAGATTCAACTGCATAGTGCTCCAATTGCAAACTGAATCCAGTTGATCCACTTTGTTACAGTCGTACCCTCTTTGGTGAACACCCTGGATTTGATGCCAGATATAATGCAACCATTTCTTCTGAATTTTTATCTTTCTTTCTTTTATCAAGAAAAGACAACATCCTTTTCCTTCTGATTTCTCCAAGCTGCATAATTGCAATCCGTGGCTCCTTTCATCCTCCTTTCACTACTCAGGGTTGATATTTTTTAAAAACAGTTTTGCAGAAGAGACATTTCTCTCTCCCCCCCCCCCCATTAATAAATAGGAATTTCTGCCTTTTCTTTTCACAGTTCAGATTTGCCAACTATTGAGGTTTGCATCCAGGCAAAAATCTGTCGAAACTGTTTTATTTCTCAAAGGCAATCATACCATTTCTTTCTTTCTTTCTTTCTTTCTTTCTTTCTTTCTTTCTTTCTTTCTTTCTTTCTTTCTTTCTTTCTTTCTTTCTTTCTTTCTTCACTCTTTCTTCTTTCTTTCTTCTCTCTTCTTTCTTTCTTTCTAATTTTTTTTCTTTTGGCTTTCTTTCTCTCTCTCTTTTTTCTTCCTTCCTTCCTTTCTTTCTTTTTCTTCTTTCCTTCTTTCCTTCCTTCCTTCCTTCCTTCCTTTCTTTCTTTCTTTCTTCTTTTTCTCTTTTTTCTTTCTTTCTTTCTTTCTTTCTTTTTTCTCTCTCTAATTTTCTTTCTTTTTTCTCTTTTTCTTTCTTTTCTCTTTCTTTCTTTTTCTCCTTTCTTTCTTTTTCTCTCTCTTTTCTTCCTTCCTTTCTTTTTCTTTCTTTCTTTCTTTCTTTCTTTCTTTCTTTCTTTCTTTCTTTCTTTCTCTCTCTTTCTTTCTTTCCTTCTTCTCTCTCTTCTTTCTTTCTAATTTTTTTCTTTTGTCTTTTTCTTTCTTTTTCTCTCTCTTCTTACTCCCTTCCTTTCTTTTCCTTCCTTCCTTCCTTTCTTCTTTTTCTCTTTCTTTCTTTCTTCTTTCTCTCTCTCTAATTTTCTTTCTTTTTTCTTTTTTTCTTTCTTTTCTCTTTCTTTCTCTCTCTTTTCTTTCTTCCTTCCCTCCTTCTTTCTGTCTGTCTGTCTTTCTTTCTTTCTTTCTTCTCTCTCTCTTCTTTCTTTCTAATTTTTTTCTTTTTTCTTTTTCTTTCTTTCTCTCTCTTTTCTTCTCCTTCCTTCCTTTCTTTTTCTTCCTTCCTTCCTTCCTTCCTTCCTTCCTTCTTTTTCTCTCTTTCTTTCTTTCTTTCTTTCTCTCTAATTTTCTTTCTTTTTTCTCTTTTTCTTTCTTTTCTTTCTTTCTCTCTTCTTCCTTCCTTCCTTCTTTCTCTCTCTGTTTCTCTCTCTTTCTTCTTTCTTTCTTTCTTTCTTTCTTTCTTTCTCTCTCTCTTTCTTTCCTTTCATCCATCCATCTATCCACCCACCCACCCACCTACCTACCTACTACCTACCTACCTACCTACCTATCTACCTACCTACATTTTTTTAATTGCTTTTTTACTTTGAAAACAATGCCAGAAAAGGACAAAAATAAACAACAGTCTTCTCAGCTTTTTGGGTAAAATCAAGATCTGATCAGTTTCGTTCTTATTTTAGAGCTGCTTATTCCAGCTGGCAATCTGTCTTTCTTAGACTGGCAGGCATTTTCTCTTTGGCTGGTAAATTCTTGTATTTTCTTTTGCTTCAGCAAGGATCTTCTGTGCAGTGTGGTGAAAAAAGTCAAGATGGCGACCAAAATAGTGTGAATGAAACTCGGCTAGTTTTTTTTTTTAATATCTTCTCTTTAATCATAGCATGCAGTGTATCTGTGTTCATGGTAGATCAGCGGTTCTCAACCTGTGGGTCGGGACCCCATTTGGGGTCGAACGACCATTTCACGGGGGTCGCCAAACAACGCAGTCTGCCATTTTTTTTTCCCCTTTTCCTTAGCTGTGCTACTCCCTTTTATTCTATTGGCTTTTGAAAGCCAATAGAATAGACTCTCTTGAATAGAGTCTAATTCTATTGGCTTTCAAAAGCCAATAGGAATTGTCCAGGCTGCCTCTGCCCTGCTGAGCCCGCCAAAAGTCCCATTCTGCAAACGGTGCTACACCAGTTGAGTAGTCCTCGACTTACGACCGGTTGAGTAGTCCTCAACTTACGACTGGTTGGGGGGGTCGCGGCATTAAAAAGGTTGAGAACCACTGTGGTAAATGTTTCTCACAAACCATCCTCAGTCTAAGCTGTTTTTTTCTCAATCTCAGCAGCCTGAGGACTTCAAATCCCAGAATTCCTCAGCTATTACATTACTTGGGGAATCATAGAATTTGAAGTCCACATATCTGCTGGGCAATTCTGGGATGTCTGACTGGGGAATTCTGGGACTTGAAATCGACATATCTGGCAGAATTCTGGAATATCTGGCTGGGAAATTCTGGGAGCTGAAGTCCATATATCTGGCTGGGGATAACTAGGATTTGAAGTCCACATACCTGGCAGGAGAATTCTGGGACTTGAAGTCCATGTATCAGACGGGGGAATTCTGGGATATCTGGCTGGGGAATTCTGGGAGTTGAAGTCCATGTATGGGACTGGGGAATTCTGGGATATCTGGTTGGGGAATTCTGGGAGTTGAACTCTGCATATCAGGCAGGAGAATTCCGGGACTTGAAGTCCATGTATTGGACTGGGGAATTCTGGGATATCTGGCTGGGGAATTCTGGGAATTGAAGTCCACATACCTGGCAGGAGAATTCAGGGACTTGAAGTCCATGTATCAGACTGGGGAATTCTGGTATATCTGGCAGGAGAATTCTGGGACTTGAGGTCCACGTATCTGGCAGGAGAATTCTGGGATATCTGGCTGGGGAATTTTGGAAATTAAAGTCCAAACATCTTCAAGCTGCTGCAGTTGCAAAGCGCTATTCTAAACAAAAACAGCCCGCTGGAAAATTTCCTAGAAGTACAATTTTCACCTAGCTGCTAACCTTGATTGCTTAGCAAATCCACACCTCTTCAAGTGGCCATGGTTGAAAAACTAGGATAGCCCACAATGGTTGGCCTTTTAGACATCTTAACAAATCCGGTTTCTTCCCTTGAAGTTCAGGATGAAGAAGGTTATGGATCCCACTTTGTGCAGCCCTGCACTAATTAGGGACGTGAGTTGTTTTTTTTTTTTACTTTTTTAAAACTATATATATTTTTATTGGTACATTTCTGTCGCTAGGCTTGCTAACACCAGTCAGATTTCATTTGATTAAGGTGGGTGGTCCGATTAATTTGTATCACAGATAAACAAACAAACAAACAAAGCTAAATCATAGCCTGCCACAATCGTGTGTCAAATTCTGGCAGGGTGTTTTAAAAAAACATGCCACAACTCTATTGAAAACTGATCTAAATAATAACAACCAGCCATTAAAAAAAGAAAAGTGATACATCGCACTAACGCAATCCATAGGCTTTGCAATTTTTTTTTTCCTCCTGTCCTATTAAGTGTTACATGTGCAAAGAGGTAAGAGAAAAAAAATCTCCTTCTATAGATAGTTCTCAGCTTACGACCATCTGTTTAGTCACCATTACAACAGCACCGACAGCAGTGACTTCCAGCCGATCCTCACACTTATGACCGTCCCAGCATCTCCATGATCACGTGATCCTAACTGGCGACCTTCCAAGCATACTTCCAAGAACAACGGGGGCAGATGGATTCGTTTCATGTCCGCATTAAACAACAGATTCACTTGTATTAATACCACTCTTCAATGCCTTGGTAAGGCCACACTTGGAATCCTGCATCCAGTTTTGGTCACCACGATGTCAAAAAGATGTTGAGACGCTAGAAGAGTACAGAGAAGAGCAACAAAGATGATTAGGGGACTGGAGGCTAAAACATATAAGGAACGGTTGCTGGAATTGGGTATGTCTTGTTTAACGAAGAGAAGGACAAGGGGGGACAGGATAGCAGTATTCCAGTATCTCAGGGGCTGCCCCAAAGAAGAGGCAGTCAAGCTATTCTCCAAAGCCCCTGAAGGCAGGACAAGAAGCAATGGGTGGAAACTAATCAAGGAGAGAAGCAACCTGGAACTAAGGAGAAACTTCCTGACAGTTAGAACAATTAACCTGTGGAACCGCCTGCCTCCAGAAGCAGTAAATGCTCCAACACTGGAAGTTTTTAAGAAGAGACTGGACAGCCATTTGTCCGAAATGGTGTAGGGTTTCCTGCCTGAGCAGGGGGTTGGACTAGATGACCTCCAAGGTCCCTTCCAACTTTACTACTATTACTAACAACAATAGCAAAAAAAAAAAAGCCACCACATCAGTTTATATTGCTCAGCAATGAAAATAAAGATGCCGATTGTGGTCGTAATCTGAGGACTACCTGTATATTTATTTTTTTCTCTCATTTTAAAGCAGAATTAGTTCTTTACGGTGGCCTACGTAACCTTCCACCATTGGAATCAAAAGCTTGTGGGGAGCCACAAGTCTCCGTCTTAGGAGCGGAACTCTTCCGTATCTTCATAAATGACTTAGATGAGGGAACATAACTCATCAAATTTGCAGATGACACTAAACTGGCAGGAATAGCCAATAGCCTTGGTTCAGCAAGGCATTCAGCAAAGTAGACCACAACCTACTCTTTGGCAAGCTAGAAAAAGGTGGGATAGACAACATCGCCACCAGATGGATTTGTAACTGGCTGACAAACCGTACTCAACGAGCAGTCCTTAATGGCACTACCTCCACACAGAGAGAAGTAAGCAGTGGAGTACCACAAGGTTCCGTCTTAGGCCCGGGACTCTTCCATCTCTTCATAAATGACTTAGATGAGGGAATTGAAAGGGAACTCATCAAATTTGCAGATGACACTAAGCTGGCAGGAATAGCCAACACCCCAGAAGACAAACTCAGGATCCAAAAAGATCTTGACAAACTGGAACAATGGACCATATCCAAAAGAATGAGTTTCAATGTGGAGAAAAGCAAAGTTTTACATTTAGGCAGGAGAAACCAAAGGTATAAGTACAGGTTGGGTGAGACTTGGCTGAAAAACAGTAACTGTGAGAGGGACCTTGGTGTTCTAGGGGACGATCACTTGACTATTAGCCAGCAGTGTGCAGCAGCAGCCAAAAAAGCTAATACAATCCTGGGTTTTATAAACAAAGGCATAGAATCAAGATCACGCGAAGTATTAGTACCGCTTTATAAAACTCTAATAAGACCACAGCTGGAATACTGCATCCAGTTTTGGTCACCACAGTACAAAAAAGATGTTGAGACTTTGGAAAAAGTGGAGAGAAGAGCAACTGATCCAAGGCCTGGAGACCAAAACATACGAAGAACGGTTGCAGGATTTGGGTTTGTTTTTTTCTGGAAAAAAAAAAGGACTAGGGGTGACACGATAGCAATATTCCAGCATTTGAGGGGCTGCCACAAAGAGGAGGGGAGTCAAACTGTTTTCCAAAGCGTTAGAAGGCAGGACAAGAAACAATGGATGGAAACTAATCAACCTAAAACTAACGAGACGCTTCCTAACAGTGAGAATAATCAATCAATGGAACAGTTTGCCTTTTGAAGAAGAAGAACAGAATAGAGCTGGAAGGGACCTTGGAGGTCTTCTAGTCCAGCCCCCTGCTCAAGCAGGAGAACCTATACCATCTCAGACAAGTGAAGGTCCAGCCTCTTCTTAAAAATCTCCAGTGATGGAGCACCCACCATTTCTGGAGGCAAGCTGTTCCACTGGTTGATTGTCCTCACTGTCAGGAAATTTCTCCTTAATTCCAGGTTGCTTCTCTCCTTGATCAGTTTCCAACCATTGTTTCTCGTCCTTCCCTCTGGTGCTTTGTAGAATAATGTGACCCCCTCTTCCTTGTGGCAGCCCCTCAAATACTGGAACGCTGCTATCATCTCCCCTATTTCTTCTTTTCTTTAGACTGGCCAAACCCAAGTCCCGCAGCCGTTCTTCGTATGTTTTAGCCTCCAGGCTTTGGATCTTAGCTGCTCTTCTCTGATTTTTTTTCATGACTCTCAACATCTGTTTTGTGATACGGTGACCGAAATTGGCTGCAGTATTCCAGGTGTGGTCTTATTAGGGTTTTGTAAAGCAGTAATAATACTTTGTGTGAAAGAAACTATAAATTGACAATGTCGACTTTATACGTTTTATAGATGGCCCTTGCCAGCAGCAAGATTAGCAAAAATGTTTAAAAATATGTCAGATAGATGTTGGAAATGTAAACATAAGTCAGGCACGTATTATCATGTTTGGTGGACACGTGAGAAAGTAAAGAATTATTGGAAAAAGACACATACTTGGCTAGAAGAGATGTTAGGACAGCAGTTCTCAACCTTTTTAATGCCGCGACCCCCAACCGGTCGTAAGTCGAGGACTACTCAACTGGTGCAGCACCGTTTGCAGAATGGGACTTTTGGCGGGCTCAGCAGAGCAGAGACAGCCTGGACAATTCCTATTGGCTTTTGAAAGCCAATAGAATTAGACTCTATTCAAGAGAGTCTATTTTACTGGCTTTCAAAAGCCAATAGAATAAAAGGGAGTAGCACAGCTAAGGAAAAGGGGGAAAAAAATGGCGGACTGCGTTGTTTGGCGACCCCCGTGAAACGGTCGTTCGACCCCAAATGGGGTCCCGACCCACAGGTTGAGAACCACTGTGTTAGGAGAACATGTTGGTTTTAAACCTGAACTTTTTCTATCAGGTATAATGCCAGAAAAGACTAATAAACAAAGCTTATACTTGATTTTGCATGTCACAACAGCGGCAAGAATTATATTTGCGCAACACTGGAAAAATGAAGAAATAATTAAGAAAATACTAGAATGCGCTGAGATGGACCGATTGACTATTGAGACTGAAAGAAAAAGAAGAAACGGACTATTATCAAACCTGGAATTGATTTTACCATCGGCTGGAGGAAAGAAAAAAGCATTAGGAATTAAATATGTATTAGCAGGTAAACTCAGACGGCACGTTGGTTGAAAAATTACTATCGTTATGTATGGACAAAATGAATAAAAAAAAATACTTTGTGTGATTTTTTTTTAAAGAAGAGACTAGACAAACCTTTGTCTGGAATGGCATGGGGTCTCCTGCCTGAGCAGGGGGCTGGACTAGATGACCTCCAAGGTCCCTTCCAGCTCTATTCTGATTGATTGCTAGCTTGCCGCGGTTCTCCCCTACGAACCTGGGCAAAGATGCCACCGTTCGTGTTATCAGCCCGCCGCAAGCCGAGCGACGACGCTCAATTAAGCAGCTTTGTTAATTAGAGAAGGAAACTGCCAGCCCCGTTTAATCCTCTTGATCCCCCAACCGGATTTGTCAGCGGTTGTCTGTGTTCTTTTATCGCCTGCTCTGTCACTCTCCTCATCCTCGGGTGACAATTGCGAAGCCGCAGCCGTGCGAGATGTAATTGCAAACCGTAATCAGATCGCAGAGTTTCCTTAAGCTGGTTTGCACAGAGCAGAGCTGCTGATTCTCGTCCGGCAGCCGTTACGACAGCGTAAGTAGAGGACGCTACGGTGACAACTGGCAACAAGAAGGAAAGGCAGACACGTATTATCATGTTTGGTGGACACAATAAAGTAAAGAATGATTGGGGGAAAAGGTACATACTTGGCTAGAAAAGATGTTGGGGAGAACATGTAGATTTTAGACCCGAACGTTTTTTTTTTATTAGGTATAATTTCCCAGTTGCAATGTATGGCTGTGAAAGTTGGACCGTAAGAAAGGCTGAGCGCCAAAGAATGGAGGCCTTTGAACTCTGGTGCTGGAGAAGACTCCTGCGAGTCCCCTGGACTGCAAGTCGATCCAACTGGTCAGTCTTAGAGGAGATCAACCCCGACTGCTCTTTAGAAGGCCAGATCCTCAAGTTGAAACTCAAATACTTTGGCCACTCAAATACTTCTCTAATGAGAAGGAAGGACTCCCTGGAGAAGGGCCTAATGCTGGGAAAGATGGAGGGGAAGAGAAGAAGGGGACGACAGAGAAGGAGGTGACTGGATGGAGTCACTGAAGCTGTGAGCTTAAATGGACTCCAGAAGATGGTAGAGGACAGGAAGGCCTGGAGGAACGTTGTCCATGGGGTCGTGATGGGTCGCACACAACTTCGCAACTAACAACAACTTGGAATTGGGTATGTCTAGTTTAATGAAAAGAAGGACCAAGGGGGACATGAGAGAAGTCTTCAAATATCTCAGGGGCTGCCCCAAAGAAGAGGGAGTCAAGCTACTCTCCAAGGCACCTGAAGGCAGGACAGGAAGCAACAGATGGAAACTAACCAAGGAGAGAAGCAACCTAGAACTAAGGAGAAACTTCTTGATAGTGAGAACAATTAACCAGTGGAACAACCCGCCTCCAGAAGCAGTGAATGCTCCAACACTGGAAGTTTTTAAGAAGAGACTGGACAGCCATTTGTCCGAAATGGTATAGGGTTTCCTGCCTGGGCAGGGGGTTGGACTAGATGACCTCCAAGGTCCCTTCCAACTTTATTATTATTACTACTACTACTAATAATAATAATACTTTGAACGATCACTAAATGAACCATTGTAAGTCAAGGACTGCCTGTATAACTGAAGAGGGTGAGCCTACTTAATGTTCCTTCCTGCTCCCTCAAAACAACCCTGTGAGGTAGACCGCTTATACCTGTTTTGAATACAAAAAAGGGGAAAAAAAACAAAAAAGGAAAAAGCAGAAGCCAATTAGCGGGATGTTTGTCGGAAGGCTAGGATTTGAAAGAATAAGTTCGTTTAGTGGCCACTCAAAGTTACAACAGCCCTGCGGCGGGGGGGAAGTGACTTAAAACTGTTTTTCACACCCATTGCATTGTCCCTCCCGGGTCACGTGATCAAAATTCAGACGCTTGGCAACCGACTCCTATTTATGACAGGAGTCAGGTGATTCCCCTTTGGTGACCGTTTGGCAAGAGAGAGAAGGAAGGAATTAAGGAAAAAGGAAGGAAAAGGACAAATGGAGGGAAGGATAAAGGAAGGAAAATGGGAGAAAAGGGAGGAGAAAGAGAAGGAAAGAAGAAGAACTGGAGGGAGGAAGGAAGAAGGGAAAGGGGGGAAGGAGGGAGGGAGGAAGGAAGGAAAGAGAAATGGAAAGAGTGACAAGGGAAGGAAGGAAGGAGAAAAGATGGGACAAAGAGAGAAAGGAAGGAAGGAAAGAGAAATGGAAAGAGTGACAAGAAAAGGAAGGAAAGAGAAAAGGTGGGACAGAGAGAGGGAGGGAGGGAGGAAGGAAGGAAGGAAGGAAGGAAGGAAGGAAGGAAGGAAGGAGAAATGGAAAGAGTGACAAGAGAAGGAAGGGAGGAGAAAAGGACAAAGAGAGAAAGGAAGGAAGGAAGGAAAGAAGGAAGGGACGAACGAATGAATGAATGAACAAAGGGAGAAATAAAAGTGACAAGGGAAGGAAGGAAAGAGAAAAGGTGGGACAAAGAGAGAAAGGAAGGAAGGAAGGAAGGAAAGGAAGAAAGGAAAGAGAAATGGAAAGAGTGACAAGAGAAGGAAGGGAGGAGAAAAGGTGGGAAAAAGAGAGAAAGGAAGGAAGGAAAGAGAAATGGAAAGAGTGACAAGAGAAGAAAATGAGGAGAAAAGGTGGGAAAAAGAGAGGAAGGAAGGAAGGAACAAAGGGAGAAATAAAAGTAACAAGGGAAAGAAGGAAAGAGAAAAGATGGGACAAAGAGAGAAAGGAAGGAAGGAAGGAAGGAAGGAAGGAAGGAAGGAAGGAAGGAAGGAAGGAAGGAAGGAAGGAAGGAAGGAAGGAAGGAAGGAGAAATGGAAAAAGTGACAAGGGAAGGAAGGAAAGAAAAGGTGGGACAAAGAGAAAAGAAGGAAGGAAGGAAAGAGAAATGGAAAGAGCAACAAGAGAAGGAAGGGAGGAGAAAAGGAGGGACAAAGAGAGGAAGGAAGGAAGGATACATGGGGAGGCAGAAAGAGAAGTAAGTAAGCAAGGAAGGCAGGACAAATGCGGGGAGGGAGAAAAAAGGAGAAATGGAGAGAGAGAGAGAGAGAGATCAGGAGAAGGGAGGGTGAAATGGAGTGAGAGAGGGAGAGATGCAGAAAAAAAGTTTCCTTCTATCTGGTGTTTCTGCAGCCTCGCAGTCCATCGGGCTTGCAAGCTCCCTTGGAGATGATGGAAGTTGACCTGGAATGCAACCTTCCATTCATCCCGTCACAAATAGCATATCTAGTTTCAGGGACCCGCTTTAAGCAACGGACGAGCACAGCTGGAAGAAGCCCGTCAGGAGTGGGACAGGAGGAACATGAGAGGCAGAGTTCAGGCGATGAGCAAGGGCCACCCCCTCCTGATCCTAGAGCACGGAGAGTGGAGAGAAGGAGGGAACAACGCAGGCAGGCTCAACTACTCAGGAGGAGAGCGTCCCGTCCCTGTCCACAAGGCACACCTGGAGACTGAGATTTAAGGAGACGCTGTGGGGAGATGCATTTGTCGGGAACAAACGCTGATTCCTTGGAGTTTTGGGTGTGTTGTTGCTGATCTCTTGTTCTGTGACTTCTGCTTGGAAACCCGGAAACTCTGACCATTGGACTGGCTGACAACGTCGCTTGGATGTTCAAAGATCTCAGACTGTATTTGGGCTTCCCTTTTGAAACTGCTCAGGCCAACGAGAATTCACACAGGCTCGTTAGGTTTTGGATGTATGTGTCATTCCTTCTTATCTCCGTGGCCTCGAGTAAATTCCTCTCCTAATCAGACTGTGTGTGAAACTGCTGGCAGCCAGAGGCGGCTGAAAGTGTGTGTGTCTTCCTTTGTTTGGGGGCTGGCCAGAAACGTGGGAGCATTTGGGGAAAATTTGGAGCAATTAAAGGGCGGTTTGGATCGCCAGCTGACTGCATGGCCTCGGTGCTGTGCCTCGGGTACATCACACACCTGCTCTTATGCAGAGTTATTCTTCTATTGAGTTTATTATGACCACCACGGAATTTTCGTGGCTAAGCCAGACAGTTGTTAAATGGGTTAAGTGGAACAGCTTGCCACCAGACATCGTGAAGACTCCAACCCTGGAGGCATCTTAAGAAGAGAGATTGGACAATCGTTTGTCTGGAAAGCTATGGGGTCTCCTGCTTGAGCAGAGGGTTGGATTAGAAGACCACCAAGGTCTCTTTCAACTTGGTTGTTTTGTAATGCGGTGCACATTCCCCCCCTCTGCCCCAAAAAAAGTACCGAGCTTTGATCGTTACCCCTCCATTTTGACTTTTTTGCCCTCCTGGAAGAGGCTTCGGGGAGAAGGCATGTTTAGATGACCTCATTTCTCACTCCTCCAAGTCTCTCTCTCTCACACACACACTGACATGGTTCCGAAAGAAAGCAGATTTTCAAAGAATTTTGAGGCTTTTTCCTCTAAAAGAATCTTTTATTATTCCGCATAGCTTCGGCACTAACAAAGTTAAGCCAGAAACTGAATCCTCCCTCCCCCAAGCATCTGTAACAAAGCATAACTCACTCCTTCATTTTACAGTCATCAATCGCATTCTCCAATTAATGTGAACCGTGAGGTGCCCCTCCCGGTGCAGCTGAGCTGACCTTGGCCACACTGTGCCCAGACATTGTTATGGTTAACTTGCATACTTTCCCACCCCTTAACCTACTGCTATCTGTCTTAACTCTAGAAATGCTGCTCGGCTAAGTAAAACAGGTTTGCTTCTTCATATATGGCAAGCAAGAACATACGATGTTAGCAGTCTTGACACACACACACAGACACACACACCTTTATTAGCACCTTCTTCTGGAGGCTCGGTTGGACAAGGCTCTGAAGAAGAGAGGAATTTTATGATCTTTCTGCCTCCCTCTCCGTCTCTCCGGGAATCTTTTCCGGCGTTGAGTTTGCTTAGTGTCACCGTCGACAGGAGAGAATCTCACATGCCTAATTAAAGCCGCCGAGCGCAGGCCTGCCTCAGTTCTCCAGGGGGAAGCTTCCCACTTCTGTCAAAATCAAGGGGATGAAACAACATTATGGCGCAAACGGAACGGCAACGGCGAAAAACTCAAAAGTGATGACGGCCCTGCGAATGGCAGACGTTTCCCCTCCGGGAAGAAAATGTGTCTGCCAAAGTTACAGCACCGGCGCCTGGAGTTCACACGAAGGGCCGAGGCGATGGGACCTTGCCTCGGACGCCACTTCGGCCACAGAGTGTGTGCGAATCTTGGGCGCGGAGGAGATATGGCAGCCGCTGATGGGGTGCTCCTCGCCATCGGATTTGTTGAAAATTAATTATATCCCAGTTTTTTTTATATGTAACTCAAGGTGGTGAACGTACCTAAATATTATTTCCTCCTCCTATTTCCTTCAAAAGAACGACCCTGTGAGGTGGGTTAGGCTGTGAGGGAGTGATTGGCACATAGTCACATAGCTTTCACGCCTAAGGCGGGACTAGAAGTCCCAGTCTCCTGGCGATTGGCCCAAAGTCACCCAGCTGGCTTTCATGCCTAAGGCGGGACTAGAACTCACCGTCTCCTGGTGACTGGCCCAAAGTCACCCAGCTTGCTTTCATTCCTAAGGCAGGACTAGAACTCTGCAGGCTTATTCCGAGTCCGATTCAGAATACAGCTTCTTGTCCTGCCTTCAGGCGCTTTGGAGAATTGCTTGACTCCCTCTTCTTTGGGGCAGCCCCTGAGATACTGGAACACAGCTATCATGTCCCCCCTCCTCCTTCTCTTCATTAAACTAGACATACCCAATTCCAGCAACCGTTCCTTATATGTTTTAGCCTCCAGTCCCCTAATCATCTTTGTTGCTCTTCTCTGCACTCTTTCTAGAGTGTCAACCTCTTTTTTACATTGTGGTGATCAAAACCGGATGCAGGATTCCAAGTGTGGCCTTACCAAGGCATTGTAAAGTGGTATTAACACTTCACGTGATCTTGATTCTATCCCTCTGTTAAGATACTAGTCCAACCCCCTGATCAGGCAGGAAACCCTATACCATTTCGGACAAATGGCTGTTCAGTCTCTTCTTAAAAACCTCCAGTGTTGGAGCATTCACCGCTTCTGGAGGCGGGTTGTTCCACTGGTTAATTGTTCTCACTGTCAGGAGGTTTCTCCTTAGTTCTAGGTTGCTTCTCTCCTTGGTTAGTTTCCATCTGTTGCTTCTTGTCCTGCCTTCAGGCACTTTGGAGAATAGCTTGACTGCCTCTTCTTTATGGCAGCCTCTGAGATATTGGAACACGGCTATCCTGTCCCCCCTTGTCCTTTTCTTCCTTAAACTAGACATACCCAATTCTAGCAACTGTTCCTTATATGTTTTAGCCTCCAGTCCCCTAATCATCTTTGTTGCTCTTCTCTGTACTCTTTCTAGAGTCTCAACCTCTTCTTGCACAGGGTTTCCTGCCTGAGCAGGGGGTTGGATTAGATGACCTCCAAGGTCCCTTCCAACTATTATTATTATTATTATTATTATTATTATTATTATTATTATTATTATTATTATTATTATTATTATTACTATCATCATCATCATTATCATTATTTTTATTAATTATTATTATTATTACTACTACTACTACTACTATTATTATTATTATTATTATTATTATTATTATTATTATTATTATTATTATTATTATTATTATTATTAATCTTCTTGCACAAGGGCTCGACTTGAGTTGGAACCCCAAATTATTCTTCTGATGGTTCCTTCATTCCCCCCCGCCCCCCAGCCACTGCCAATTATCCCTCGCATCCATTTCGGGAAATCAAGCGGGAGGATTCGTGGGAAAGCAGACGGAAGGGGCTGGGGGAGGGGGCGAGAGGAGGAAGCAGGTCTCCCTTCCTTTCTCCGCCCCTCCCCATCAAACAGCAGCCCCCTTCTCCCCCTACAGGCCCGTCTTCAGCTCCAGCTGCTGGTCCTGCAAAGGAAGCCTTAATGATGCCCGGAGGGGCATCTGCTCGCCTGTTCTTGAGCGTGTCTGCGGTGTAGCAGCGCCGAGCTGATGTTGCACAAATGAGGCTGTGCGCCGCTAGGTAGCTGGGGGGCTCCTTGACCTTAGCCAGCCCTGTGCAGGGGGGTGGCTTTCTGGGTCACCCTCGCTGCTTCCATCCCCCCAGAGGGCATTTGAGGCTCCCCGAAACGGCTGAGAGGACATCTGGAGCCCCCTCCAAACAGCAGAGAAGGGCATGGGGGGCTCCCCAAAGTAGTGGAGAGAGTATCTGGGGCTCCCCAAAGCAGTTGAGAAGACATCGGAGCCCCCCCCCCAAACAGCTCAGAAGGCAACTGAGGCCCCTCAGAAGAGCTGTGAGGGCATCTAGACACCCCCAAAACAGCTGAGAGGGCATTGGAGGCCCTCCCCCAAAACAGCTGAACCCCCCTCAAACAGGTCAGAAGGCACCTGAGGCCCCCAAAAGAACAGCTGAGAGGGCAACTGGGGAAGGAAGGAAGGAAGGAAGGAAGGAAGGAGATGAAGAAGAGGACGGAGGGAAGGAAGGAAAAAAGAAGTGGGAGGGAGGGAGGGCAGGAAGGAAGGAAAGAAGGAAGGAAGGAGAAGAAGGGGAGGGGAGGAAGGAAGAAGAGGGAGGGAGGGCAGGAAGGAAGGAAAGAAGAAGAGGGAGAGAGGGAGGGAGGGCAGGAAGGAAGGGACGAAGGAAGGAAGGAAGGAGATGAAGAAGAGGACGGAGGGAAGAAAGGGAAAAAAAGTGGAGGGAGGGAGGAAGGAAGGAAAGAAGAAGAGGGAGGGAGGGAGAGAGGGAGGGCAGGAAGGAAGGAAAGAAGGAAGGAAGGGAGGGTGGGAGGGAGGGAGCGAGGAAGGAAGGAAGGAAGGGAGGGAGGGAGGAGGGAGGGTGGGAGGGAGGGAGGGAGGAAGGGAGGGAGGGAGGGAGGAAGGAAGGAGGGAGGAAGGAAGGAAGGGAGGGAGGGAGAGAGGGAGGAAGGGAGGGAGGGAGGGAGGAAGGAAGGGAGGGAGGGAGGGAGGGAGGAAGGAAGGAAGGAAGGAAGGAAGGAAGGGAGGGAGGGAGGAAGGGAGGAAGCTAGGGAGGGAGGGAGGAAGGAAGGAAGGGAGGCTACCCGGATGAGGCTACAGAAGCTCTGCCCTTTGGGATCAGGCTCTGGGGAGGCCTCAGAGATCGAGAAGGCTGGATCCCTTCTCCGGAAAGCTGGGCAGACAAAAGGACCCGGGATGGGTTCATGGGACCCCAGCGGGGAGGGAGGCTGGGGGCTATGGGGAGATGCAAAAGGAAAGGCGCCCCCCTCCCTGGACCTCCTGGCTCGGGGAGTCCAGCCCAGGGCTCCGATGGCTCCTAGGGGCCGGAGTCGGCCACCTGGGAGAAATCCTCCAGCTGGGAAGAAAGCGGTCAAGGCAGGGAGGAAGAGGAGAGGGGGAGGGGGAGCTGTGGACGTTGGAACAGAGGGATTGTCTGAATCCAATTATATTTCATCTCTAGCTATCGACTATGGAAAGCCCCATTTCTGCCCTCTCTGGATTCTGTCACATGGTGAAGGGGAAGGGGGGAGAACAAAGGGGTCTTCAAAGGGATTGAATGTGGATACCACCAAAAAGAACTAACTCAGTGGTTCTCAACCTGTGGGTCGGGACCCCATTTGGGGTCGAACGACCATTTCACGGGGGTCGCCAAACAACGCAGTCCGCCATTTCCCCCCCCCCCCTTTTCCTTAGCTGTGCTCCTCCCTTTTATTCTATTGGCTTTTGACAGCCAATAGAATAGACTCTCTTGAATAGAGTCTAATTCTATTGGCTTTCAAAAGCCAATAGGAATTGTCCAGGCTGTCTCTGCCCTGCTGAGCCCGCCAAAAGTCCCATTATGCAAATGGTGCTGCACCAGTTGAGTAGTCCTCGACTTATGACCGTTTGAGTAGTCCTCGACTTACGACCGGTTGGGGGGTCGCGACACTAAAAAGGTTGAGAACCACTGGTCTAGGCCTTGATATCTTGGGGTCAAACGACCATTTCATGGGGGTCGCCAAACACGACTGTCCACCATTTTTCCCCCCTTTTCTTTGGCCACGCCCCTGGCACCCGGTGCTGTATAAGTGGTTGGGGGTCACCACAACATGGGGAACTGTATTATGGGGTCGCGGCATTAGAAAGGTTGAGAACCACTGCCTTAAAACCTTGAACCGTAGGGCTTGGGCCCCAGGTCCTGTCTAGAACGCCTGTGTTAGAAGTAAGTCTTCATCCTGGTTCATCCAAGCCGGGAATAGATAAACAAAATGGCGACTGCTTTGGGAAGAAGGTTACAGTTTATTGAAGGAGCAGAAGGATGGTCCTTGCAAGGAGCAGAGAGGAAAGAGAGAGGTTGAGCACACGGGCAGTAGGTTTTTATACCCCCTCTAGCCTTGTTTGGAATGGTTTCCTGTTCCTGTGGCATGAACCTTGAGGCTATTTCTGAGTGTTTTTCTAGGATTTGATATCTGTGGTTTAATCCTATTATCATAGGATTATGATAATAGGTTGCTTTTAGGTTGCTTCTCTTCAAGGAGAGAAGCAACCTAGGACTAAGGAGAAACTTCCTGATAGTGAGAACAATTAACCAGTGGAACAGCCTGCCTCCAGAAGCAGTAAATGCTCCAACACTGGAAGTTTTTAAGAAGAGACTGGACAGCCATTTGTCCGAAATGGTGTAGGGTTTCCTGCCTGAGCAGGGGGTTGGACTAGATGACCTCCAAGGTCCCTTCCAACTTTACTACTATTGCTATTACTATATCCTGCTTCCCAGGTGATGGGGCTTGTGACTCCTAGAGTTTGGGTGGGGCATGCAGATTTTCTCTTTGTCTTCTTGAGTGCTCTGGCTTCAACTGTGATGGTTTTACATCTGCATTTGTATGGGGCTAGCTCTTGCTTGGGGCAGAGATAGATTTGGGGCCAGGTTTGTTTTTTTTTTTAAAAAAAAAAAAATCCTTTTGAGGAAAAATATATTTTTCTGCCCTTTTTAATATTTCCTTCTCTGGGCTAACTTCCCTCAGCTGCAACCATTTTCTCTTAATAAAGGATGCCTGCTGGAAGAAATATTCCAAGAGTTCTGTCTTCTTCAGATGCAAAGTGGGGTGGGTCCTTATGGGGATGCTCCATCGTCCGTCTATTCAGGCTTCCTGGTTCCTCGTCCATTTGTCCTTCACCCTCTCTTTTTCTCCTTCCCTTCCTTCCTCCCTTTCTCCCCCCTTTCCCTTCTTTTTCTTTCTTCTTTCCTTCCTTGCTCCCTTTTTCCTCCCTCCCTTCCTCCCTTCCCCCCTTCCTTCCTTCTTCCCTTTCTCTGCTTCCCTTTCCCCCTCCCTCCTTCCCCTCCCTTCCTTCCTTTCTTCACTCTCTCTTTTTCTCCTTCCCTTCCTTCCTCCCTTTCTCCCCCCTTTCCCTTCTTTTTCTTTCTTCTTTCCTTCCTTCTTTTTTTCTTCCTCCCTCCGTCTTTCTCCCTTCCTTCCCTCCTCCCTTCCTCCCTTCCTTTCTTCCTCCCTCCCTTCCTTCTTCCCTTTCTCTCCGTCTCTCCCTCCCTCCCCTTCCTTCCTTTCTTCCTACCTTCCTTCTTCCCTTTCTCTCCCCTTTCCCTTCTTTTTTCTACTTTCGTTCCTTCCTCCCTTTTTCCTTCCTCCCTCCCTCCCTTCCCTTTCTCCCTCCCTCCCTCCCTTTCTTTCTTTCTTTCTTTCTTTCCTCCCTCCCTCCCTTCTTTTTCTTTCCTTTTCCCTTTCCTTCCCTCCCTCCCTTCCTTCCCTTTCTCCCTCCCTCCCTCTCCCTTTCTTTCTTTCTCTTTCTTTCTTTCTTTCTTTCTCTTTCTTTCTTTCTTTCCTTCCTTCCTCCCTTCCTTTCTTCCTCCCTCCCTTCCTTCTTCCCTTTCTCTCCATCTCTCCCTCCCTCCCTATCCTTCCTTCCTACCTTCCTTCTTCCCTTTCTTTCCCCTTTCCCTTCTTTTTTCTTCTTTCGTTCCTTCTTCCCTTTTTCCTCCTTCCCTCCCTCCCTTCCCTTCCTCCCTTTCTCCCTCCCTCTCTTTCTTTCTTTCTTTCTTTCTTTCGTTTGTTCTCTTTCTTTCTCTTTCTTTCTCTCTCTTTCTTTCTTTCTTTCTTTCTTTCTTTCTTTCCTTCCTTCCTTCCTTCCTTTCCCTCCCTCCCTCCCTCCCTCCCTTCCTTCCTTTGCCTTCCTGCTTTCCTCACCCATCTTCTTCCTTCTTTCTCTTTCCTGCTGACTCCCGTCTGACAGTGCGGAGGGGCGGGGAGGGGGGAGAGCTGGGGAGGGCCCCCCCACCCCGAATCCATATTAACACGCCTGTTGGATGAATTATTTATAAAACGGGTGACCTCATTCATTCAGCCCGATTACATGTGGTGTCATTCCAATTACAGCAGGAGCCTTCAAAGGACCCAGGGAAGGCTGAGCCAAGATGTGTGTGTGTGTTTGTGTGTGTGTGTGTTGGGTGTGTGTGTTGTTAGGAGGACTTCAGCTGGAACGTTTCACTTTGCCGGATCAGCGGCACGAAGCCGTCTTGCCTTCCTCCATAATTAGATGCCATGCTTGCCTGGCCTCCTTGCCTCAGTTTCTCCAGCGTTCCTGTCGCCGTGCCTTTAATGATTCACCTGTGTTCCGGATTGCAAGGAAACAGGCAGGCCTTCGCCCTGATGCTGGCGCCAGCGGATTCTCCCTTGTCCGCTAGAAACCCCCCCACTCTTGTGCAATTTTCTTTGTGGTGCTACCGATGCGCTTTGCCGCTGCTGCCTTCCCTCTAAAACCTACAGTCTCCAGGGATCACCTGGTGGTGTCCCCTCCACGGGATCTTCAAGCCTTTCCCTTAAACTTGGCCCAGGCACACCATGTGCGGCCAACTCAGCTCAATTAAAGGCCTGTCTACTTGAGACAGAAAAATAACACAACAGGCAGCGGTTGACCTACATCCGTTCGTTTTGGGACCATTCAGCGTTACGACAATACTGGAAAAAGGGACTGAGGACCATTTTTCACACACTGAGCGACCGTTCCAGCATCCTGGAGGTCACGTGATCAAGATTCAAATGCTTGGCAACTGGCATGTATTTATGACGGTTGCAGTGACCCCTTTTGTGACCTTTTTTTTACAAATCCTTTTTTTGGGGGGCCTTTTTCAGTCACATCTTTTTTAAAAAATGTTTTTGTCTAGCTCTGTTTTGTCTCGGTAAATTGTTTCTCTTCTCCCCTTTGTATTTTAATTTTCTGAATAAGCTACAGATAGTCCTGGACCTACGACAGTTCCTTTAATGACTGTTCGAAGTTACCACGGTGCTGAAAAACAGTGACTTTTTTTTTACTTTTTTCACACTTATGACCATTGCAGCATCCTTGTGGTCACATGATCAAAATTCAAACACTTGGCCACTGATTCCTATTTATGACGGTTGCAGTGTCCCGGGGTCATATCTATTCTATATCCTCAAATGTGGCACATCTAACGTCAAGGTATTGATTTAACAGCTAACCAGCTTATGTAATGTAAGATGTAAAATAACAACAACAGCAGCAGCAACAACAATAATAAAAAAGTTTTAAAAAAGTCAAGACAGTGGATCTGCCGAAGGAGCTTTTTTAAAAGGCATAATAATAATAATAATAATAATAATAATAATAATAATAATAACAACAACAACAACAATAATAATAACAACAACAACAACAACAATAATAATAATAATAAAGTTGGAAGGGACCTAGCAGCGTTCCAATATCTCAGGGGCTGCCCCAAAGATGAGGGAGTCAAGATAATAACAATAATAATGATGATGATGATGATGATGATGATGATGATGATAAAGTTGGAAGGGACCTTGGAGGTCATCTAGTCCAACCCCCCGCTCAGGCAGGAAACCCTATACCATTTCAGACAAATGGCTGTTCAGTCTCTTCTTAAAAACTTCCAGTGTTGGAGCATTCACCGCTTCTGGAGGCAGGTAGTTCCACTGGTTAATTGTTCTAACTGTCAGGAAGTTTCTCCTTAGTTCTAGGTTGCTTCTCTCCTCAATGAGTTTCCATCTGTTGCTTCTTGTCCTGCCTTCAGGCGCTTTGGAGAACAGCTTGACTCCTTCTTCTTTGGGGCAGCCCCTGAGATATTGGAACACTGCTATCATGTCCCCCCTCGTCCTTCTCTTCATTAAACTAGACATACCCAATTCCAGCAACCGTTTCTTCATATGTTTTAGCCTCCAGTCCCCTGATCATCTTCCTTGCTCTTCTCTGCACTCTTTCTAGAGTCTCAACATGTTTTTTACATCGCGGTGACCAAAACTGGATGCCGTATTCCAAGTGTGGCCTTACCAAGGCATTGTAAAGTGGTATTAACACTTCACGTCATCTTGACTCTATCCCTGTGTTAATGCAGCTTAACACTGCATTGGCTTTTTTGGCAGCTGCAGCACACGGCTGGCTCATATCTAAGTGATTGTCCACTAGATATAATGATGGGAATGACCCAGCAAGATCTGTGTCTCTTTAAGAGCCTTCGTATAAAGGGAAGGTTCTGCTGATGTGCTCTCTCTCTTCTGTTTCCTGCTGTAATTGTGGTTTGTTGGATCCTATTAGCACGTGTATGTATATTGTACCTGCTGTATGATATTGTAGATAGTGTACGATAAACCACCATTTATTATAGACCACTGTTTACTGTGTTTAATCCTGGGTTATCTCAGCACAATTAGACTGTGCGCGCTCTGACATCTAATAATTTTTTTGAAAAAACAAAATCCACATTAACTTTACTGTATTTTGAATATCCATGCCATCCAAATTTCAGCTTATGGTTTTCTAACTCTAAGCATCTTTTATTTCTCAGCCAGACCCATTTTTTCCATCTAAGCCAAGCAACAAGCTGTAAAATACAGCTTCAGATCCATTTTTCTTTCTTTTTTTTCCCTTTGCCTCTGGCAACACTTTATATTTAACGTCGGGGTTTTTTTTTTCCCCTCTTGCCATGCAAATTTAAATATATCTTTTTGCCATAGCTTAGACAGCACATCATCAACACTAGTTGTCACAACAGGTATTGTCTGAAACGAAAACATCATTCTAGACAAAACATTCATTTGTCGAAATCCTCCCTAACAGTGACACTTTTAATTTCTTCCTTCTTAACATGTCCCTCTTCATTTTATTCCATGTCTTAACATAATTACTTGGAAATAGCACACATACCCAAACTATGGCTGTGAAAGTTGGATCATAAGAAAGGCTGAGCGCCAAAGAATGGAGGCCTTTGAACTCTGGTGCTGGAGAAGACTCCTGCGAGTCCCCTGGACTGCAAGGCATTCAAACCGGTCAGTCCTAGAAGAGATCAACCCTGACTGCTCTCTAGAAGGCCAGATCCTGAAGTTGAAACTCAAGGACTTTGGCCCACTAATGAGAAGGAAGGACTCACTGGAGAAGAGCCTGATGCTGGGAAAGATGGAGGGCAAGAGAAGAAGGGGACGACAGAGAATGAGGTGGCTGGATGGAGTCACTGAAGCAGGAGGCCTGAGCTTCAATGGACTCCAGAAAATGATAGAGGACAGGAAGGCCTGGAGGAACAATGTCCATGGGGTCGCGATGGGTCGGACACAGCTTCGCAACTAACAACAACAACCCAAACCTTTTACTCCCCCCCTTAAAAACCAATTTTCTCTATTAATTCTACCTGATCTTCAATTGTCATACTTTTGTTAACCACAACCAGGATCCCACACATGTGTAAAGGAAGTTTCACGCATTTGTCCGTTGCTTCAGTGGGCCGTTTCCCAGCACACCATGGACTGGTACTAGTGCACAACCCGGGGGATAGTAACCTCTAGAAAGAGTACAGAAAAGAGCAAGAAAGATGATTAGGGGACTGGAGACTAAAACATACAAGGAATGATTGCTGGAATTGGGAATGTCTAGTTTAATGAAGAGAAGGACAAGGGGGGACATGATAGCAGCGTTCCAATTCTCAGGGGCTGCTCCAAAGATGAGGGAGTCAAGATAATAACAATAATGATGATGATGATGATAATAATAATAATAAAGTTGGAAGGGACCTTAGAGGTCATCTAGTCCAACCCCCTGCTCAGGCAGGAAACCCTATACCATTTCAGACAAATGGCTGTCCAGTCTCTTCTTAAAAACTTCCAGTGTTGGAGCATTCACCGCTTCTGGAGGCAGGTTGTTCCACTGGTTAATTGTTCTATCTGTCATGAAGTTTCTCCTTAGTTCTAGGTTGCTTCTCTCCTTGGTTAGTTTCCATCCATTGCGTCTTGTCCTGGCTTCAGGTGCTTGGGAAAACAGCTTGACTCCCTCTTCTTTGGGGTAGCCCCTGAGATACTGGAACACAGCTATCCTGTCCCCCCTCATCCTTCTCTTCATTAGACTCGACATCCCAAATTCCAGCAACCGTTCCTTGTATGTTTTAGCCTCCAGTCCCCTGATCTTCTTTGTTGCTCTTCTCTGTACTCTTTCTAGAGTCTCAGCATCTTTGTTTACATCATGGTGACCAAAACTGGATGCAGGATTCCAAGTGTGTTCGCTGGTTAAGTGGCCCGTTTCCCAATACACAGTGTACCAGTACCGGTCCACACCCCGGGGGGGTTGAGGACCTCTAGAAAGAGTGTAGAGAAGAGCACAAAGATGATTAGGGGACTGGAGGTTAAAACATATAAGGAACGGTTGCTGGAATTGGGAAAGTCTAGTTTAAGGAAGAGAAGGACAAGAGGGGACAGGATAGCAGCCTTCCAGTATCTCAGGGGCTGCCCCAAAGAAGAGGGAGTCAAGCTATTCTCCAAAGCACCAGAAGGCAGGAGAAGAAGCAACGGATGGAAACTAACCAAGGAGAGAAGCAACCTGGAACTAAGGAGAAACTTCCTGACACTTAGAACAATTAACCTGCCTCTAGGAGTTGTGGGTGCCCCATCACTGGAGATTCTCAAATCATCCAGGTCAGGGTTGTCCCAAAGGTGCATTTTTCAAGAGGCAATCAGATATTCTTGTTTTCTCTTCGAAGACCTTTCGCTTCTCATCCCAGAAGCTGAAGCTCATGTCGGAGCTGAAGAATCGTCTTGGAGGAGACGAAGAACCGTCTTCCAAGCAAAACCCGAAAGTCCAGTTAGCTCTTGCAAAACAACAACAACAACAACAACACCCCTTTAGCTTCCCTTTTGCAAATTTGCAGATTTGGCTGCTTTGCTGCTTCTCTCTGCAGGGCGGAAGGAAACTTGGGCACCAGGAACAGCTGTCTTCCCCCCAGGCCCCCCCTCCCCCTTACAACATCTGCTGAATCTTGCTTGGGAATTAAAATTCACCAGAGCCAGTCAGCCGGATAATGGCCTGTTCAAAATCCAAGCTGGTCCTTCTTCCCCTCTGCTGCCCCCCCCCCCCCGACTCCACACCCCACCAGCTCCCGACGTTTATCTGACAAGAAATAGGAATTTATCTCGGGGGGGGGGAGAAGCAACCTTGTTTGGCTAACGTGGTGACCTTAATAATAATAATAATAATAATAATAATAATAATAATAATAATAATAATAGTAAAGTTGGGAGGGACCTTGGAGGTCATCTAGTCCAACCCCCTGCTCAGGCAGGAAACCCTATACCAGTAGTGGCGAACCTATGGCATGCGTGCCAGAGATAGCACTCAGAGCCCTCTCTGTGGGCACCCGTGCCATGCCCCGGAGATGGCAACTGTCCTCTTCAACCAGCTGCCCGCTAACTTGCTGAGGTCCCACCTGGCCGGATGCATCCCAGCACCCATGCACTTCCTAGCCTCTGTGTGTGGGGGCCGATGGTGCCAGGCCCCTGCTTCACCCTGCGACAATGGCACCCCCGACCTGCCTCGCCTCGCCTTGCCTCGCCTCACCCCGCAGGGCGAGCCTCCTGCCCACCGCCCCACCTGCCAGAGACCCCCTGGATCTCCCCCAACCCTGCCCAGCCCCCACAGGTGTCCCTCCCCAAAAGCAACATCGAGTTGGCCATGCCCGTCCATCTGCCATGACCACTGTAGCCACGCCCACCCAGCAGGCCACACCCACCCGGCACCTGGCAATACATAAGTCAGTTTTGGGTTGAAGTTTGGGCACTCAGTCTCTAAAAGGTTCGCCATCATTGCCCTATACCGTTTCGGACAAATGGCTGTCCAGTCTCTTCTTAAAGATTTCCAGTGTTGGAGCATTCACCGCTTCTGGAGGCAGGTTGTTCCACTGGTTAATTGTTCTCACTGTCAGGAAGTTTCTCCTTAGTTCCAGGTTGCTTCTCTCCTTGCTTAGTTTCCATCCGTTCCTTCTTGTCCTGCCTTCAGCTGCTTTGGAAAATAGCTTGACTCCCTCTTCTTTGGGGCAGCCCCTGAGATACTGGAACACTGCTATCCTGTCCCCCCTCATCCTTTTCTTTGTTAAACTAGACCTACCCAATTCCAGCAACCGTTCCTTGTATGTTTTAGCCTCCAGTCCCCTAATCATCCTTGTTGCTCTTCTCTGCACTCTTTCTAGAATCTCAACATCTTTTTTACATCGTGGTGACCAAAACTGGATCTGTCTGTGAAATTTCTGCAGTGTCCAGATTTCTTCTTTCAGCAGTTTCAAGAAGGTTCTGCGCCCATTTGCACTATTCTGGTTGTCCACGAGGGCTCCCTTCTTCAGCCTTTGAGCCATCAGGAGATGCAAGCTGGGGGTGCTGGGGGTAAAAGGTCAGAGGGGAAGGGGGATGGAGAGACCCCCCCCCCAAAAGGACTGACAGGCGTGAGCCCTCAAATATCTTAGAGGAAATATATGGGCGGGCAAGGCCGTCATATTGACTTGGGGTGATCAACGACGTGAAGCTGCGTTGGACCTGGATGGATAGGAGACCACCAGGAAATCTTAAGGTAGGTTAAGGTGTTAGGAAAAAAAAACAGGGGGAGGAACTGTGGAAAGTCCCTGCTGGACTGGGGTCCAATGGAGAAGATGCAAGTGTCCATAAAAGGGACCCAAGTTCATTTTGGGTCTTGGGTTTAGAACAGCGTTTCTCAACCTTGAGATGTAAGAGATGTGGACTTCAACTCCCAGAATTCTTCATTAGGCAGGCAGATATGCAGGCCAGGAGGGAGGGAGGGAGGGAGGGAGGGAGGGAGGAAGGAAGGAGAGAGAGAGAAGGAAGAAAAAGAAAGGAAGGAGAGAGAAAAGAAGAGAGAGGGAAGGAAGGAAAGAAGGAAGGGAGAGAAGGAAGGACGGAGAGAGAGAAAGGAGAGAGAGGGAAGGAAGGAGAGAGAAAAAGAAGAGAGAGGGAAGGAAGGAAGGAGAAGGAAGAAAGGAGAGAGAGGAAGGAAGGAAAAAAGAAAGGAAGGAGAGAGAAGGGAGGAAGGAGTGAGAAAAGAGAGAGGGAAGGAAGGAGAGAAAGAAGGAAAGAAGGAAGGAGAGAGAGAAGGAGGGAAAAAGAAAGGAAGGAGCGAAAAGAAAGACAGAGGGAAGGAAGGAAGGAAAGAGAGGAAAGAGAGAGAAAGGAGAGAGGGAAGGAGAAAGAAAAGGAAGAGAGAGGGAAGGAAGGAGAAGGAAGGAAGAAAGGAAGGAAGGAGAGAGAGGAATGAAGGAAAAAAGAAAGGAAGGAGAGAGAAGGAAGGAATGAGTGAGAAAAGGAAGAGAGGGAAGGAAGGAGAGAAAGAAGGAAGGAAGGAAGGAGAGAAGGAAGGAAGAAAAAAGAAAGGAGTGAGAAAAGGAAGAGAGGGAAGGAAGGAGGAAGGAAAGAGAGAGAATGAAGGAGTGAGAAAAGGAAGAGAGAGGAAAGGAAGGAGAGGGAAGGAAGGAGGAAGGAGAGAGAGAGAAGGAAGGAAAGAGAGAAGGAAGGAGAGAGAAAAGGAAGAGAGAGGGAAGGAAGGAGAAGGAAGGAAAAAAGGAAGGAAGGAGAGAGAGGAATGAAGGAAAAAAGAAAGGAAGGAGAGAAGGAAGGAGTGAGAAAAGGAAGAGGGAAGGAAGGAGAGGGAAGGAAGGAGAGAGGAAGGAACAAAGGCTGGTTTAGAAAAAATTCAGGGCTGCTCTTTTTAATTTTGAGTTCATAACATGGAACGTTGGACTTAGTTACAGGAAGACAAAATGGGAAAGAAAAAGAAAATTACCAAATAAATTCTCAATAATCCGAGCAATTAATTTCCCAGGGAAGTGCTGGGTTCCCCTTTGCTGGATGTATGCCAATAAAAGCCAGGCAGTTCATCTAGCAATGATGCCGCATTGGGGGGTGGGACTTGATGACCTCAGGGTACCCTTCCATCTCTAGGATTCTCTTTGTAAGCAGCCCGCAGAATCAGCCGGGCAAGCTGCAGAACTTTTCAAAAGATAGAATGGTGTCCCCGTTTTCCAAAAAGTAAGCGAGCGTTAACCCAGTTAGAATTGCTTTTGAGCAGATAAAGCTTGGGTTTCACCAAAGGCAGACAAAATAAATAAATCAAAAAAAGGGCAAAGCCGGCCTCCTTTTGGAATGCATTTTAAAAACTTGCCCTGATTTAGGGCGAAATCACAAAGCCTTAAACAACCAGACCCAGCCAAAGAAAAAGACACATAGGAATGGAAAGAATCCTCTGGACCACCAGCTGGAATCGGTGACTGAAGAAGACAAATAATCCATTTTGGGATAAATAGACAGAAAAGGCCTGTGAACTGCTTCCCTGTCTGCATCAGATTCTTTGAAGGCCTTACGAAAAAAAGTTCCAAATATCTTAACAGAGGGAGAGAATCAAGATCACGTGAAGTGTTAATACCACTTTACAAGGCCTTGGGAAGGCCACACTTGGAATCCTGCATCCAGTTTTGGTCACCACAACACAAAAAAGATGCTGAGACTCTAGAAAGAGTGCAGAGAATAGCAACAAGGATGATCAGGGGACTGGAGGCTAAAACATACAAGGAACGGTTGCTGGAATTGGGTATGTCTCGTTTAATGAAGAGAAGGACGAGGGGGGACATGATAGCAGGGGCTGCCACAAAGAAGAGGCAGTCAAGCTATTCTCCAAAGCGCCCGAAGGCAGGACAAAAAGCAACGGATGGAAACCAGTCAAGGAAAGAAGCAACCTAGAACTAAGGAGAAACTTCCTGACAGTGAGAACAATTAATCAGTGGAACAACCTGCCTCCAGAAGCGGTGAATGCTCCAACACTGGAAGTTTTTAAGAAGAGACTGGACAGCCATTTGTCTGAAACGGTGTAGGGTTTCCTGCCTAAGCAGGGGGTTGGACTAGATGACCTCCAAGGTCCCTTCCAACTTTATTATGGATCATCGCACAGTCAGCCAGATGTTCAGACTGGATTTGGCATTTTGTCTACCTATCGAGTCCTTACCCAGGACCTGGGATAGGCAGATGTGGATGTTTGATGGTATTACAGGTATCGTCGCAGGATGGAAGCAATTCCTAGTAAGGCCGCCTTTTGCAATTGACTAATAGCGAATTTGTCAATGCCAATGGTGTTCAAGTGGTGCTCCAGTTGTTTTGGGATTGCACCGAAGGAGCCTATTACTATTGGTACTACCCTTGCTTGCTTTTGCCACAGTCTTTCTATTTCTATTTGTAGGTCTTTGTATTTTGTTATCTTCTCCAGTTCTTTCTTGTCTATTCTGCTGTCTCCAGGCACTGCCACGTCCACTAGCTAGACTTTTTTGTCTTTCTTATCGACAATTGCTAAGTCTGGGGTGTTATGTTGCAGGTGCTTGTCTGTTTGAATTCTGAAGTCCCAGAGCAGTTTAATTTGATCATTTTCTATGACTTTCTCTATTTTATGATCCCACCAGTTTTTGCTTACAGGCAAATGATATTTTTTGCAGATCTTCCAATGCACCATTGTTGCTACTTTGTCATGCCGCTGCTTGTAGTCAGTCTGTGCAATCTTCTTGCAACAGCTTACCAAGTGATCCCCTGTTTCTTCAGCTCCTTTGCATAGGCGGCACTTACTGTCTGTTGCTGTCTTCTCAATTTTGACTTTACATGCATTTGTCCTTAAGGCTTGGTCTTGTGCAGCCAGAATTAGTCCCTCGGTCTCTTTCTTCAACTTTCCTGCTCTTAGCCATTGCCAGGTCTTGTTATTATCTGCTTTCCCAGCTATTTTTTTTTTTTTTAATGTATTGGCCATGTAGAGCTTTGTCTCCCCATACCTCTATTCTGTTCTTCATTTGGTCTTTCTTGTAGGCCAATTTGGTCTCTCCAGTAGTCAGTAAGCCTTCCTGATATACTAATTTCAGTGCATCTTCATCATTGTTCTTCAGATATTCTTCCAAAGCCATTTTTTCTTCTTCAACCATCTGATGTACTTGTAGCATTCCATGCCCACCTATTTGCCTTGGTAGATAAAGTCTGTCAATGTCACTGTGTGGATGAAGGGCATGATTCATTGTCATTATTTTTCTGGTCTTCCTATCCATTGCTTTTAGTTCTGCTTGAGTCCAGTCCACTATTCCAGCTGTGTACCTAATGACTGGAATTGCTCAGGTGTTGATTGCCTTTATGGTATTTCCTCCATTGAGTTTGGACTTTAAGATCTTCTTCACTAGACAACTTTTCTTCCAGTAGTTCTGCAGCTGCTGGCCCTGGTTGCTCAGCCAACAGTCCTGAGTTCTGTAACCCATTTTTCACCAGATATCCAGGAACTCCAATATCTAGCGCGGACCTTGTTAACCCAGGCGACATCCGAGCCGGTATGGCATTCTGCAATTTATGTCTCACCATATTTTTTATGGGAGAGACACTCTTTGTCTGACTCCTCTGATGAGACTTGTCCAGTATGGTTGAACCTCTGGCATAGCTCTTATCTTCCTCAGAGTACACAAGCCCCACAACCATGTCAAGGTAGTGCTTCACTGGGGGTATTATTATTATTATTATTATTGATCATCACACAGTCAGCCAGATGTTCACACTGGATTTGGCATTTTGTCTACATATCGAGTCGTTCCCAAGGACCTGGGATAGGCAGATGTGGATGTTTGATGGTATTACAGATCTCGTCGCAGGATGGAAGCAGTTCCTAATAAGGCCGCCTTTTGCAATTGACTAATGGCGAATTTGTCAGTGCCAATGGTGTTCAAGTGGTGCTCCAGTTGTTTTGGGATTGCACCCAAGGAGCCTATGACAATTGGTACTATCCTTGCTTGCCTTTGCCACAGTCTTTCTATTTCTATTTGTAGGTCTTTGTATTTTGTTATTGTCTTCAGTTCTTTCTCTTCTATTCTGCTGTCTCCAGGCACTGCCACGTCCATTATCCAGACTTTTTTGTCTTTCTTATCGACAATTGTTAAGTCTGGGGAGTTATGTTGCAGGTGCTTGTCTGTTTGAATTCTGAAGTCCCGGAGCAGTTTAATTTTATCATTTTCTATGATCATTTTCTATTTTATGATCCCACCAGTTTTTGCTTACAGGCAAATGATATTTTTTGCAGATCTTCCAATGCACCATTGTTGCTACTTTGTCATGCCACTGCTTGTAGCCAATCTGTGCAATCTTCTTGCAACAGCTTACCAGGTGGTCCACTGTTTCTTCAGCTTCTTTGCATAGGTGGCACTTACTGTCTGTTGCTGTTTTCTCAATTTTGACTTTACATGCATTTGTCCTTAAGGCTTGGTCTTGTGCAGCCAGAATTAGTCCCTCGGTCTCTTTCTTCAACTTTCCTGTATTGTTATTATTATTATTATTATGGATCATCGCACAGTCAGCCAGATGTTCAGACTGGATTTGGCATTTTGTCTACCTATCGAGTCCTTCCCAAGGACCTCGGATAGGCAGATGTGGATGTTTGATGGTATTACAGATCTCGTCGCAGGATGGAAGCAGTTGTTGTTGTTATTATTATTATTATTATTTGTAACAACATTTGTTTTCTAAGTTGAAATTTATCAAACGTTTTGAACAGGCCCATCAACAATCTTGATTTTAAAAAAAGAAAGAAAGAAGGCGGCTCCTCATTTTTGCTAGTTTTCCCTTTCTTTCTTAGTGTTACACTTAGTCTCCGACTTACGAGCATTCGTTTAGCGACCATTCAACGTTTCAACGGCACTGAAAAAAGTGACCTGGGACCGTTTTTCATACTTACAACAGTCGCAGCATCCCCACGGTCACGTGATCAAAATTCAAATGCTTGGCAACTGACTCGTATGTATGACGGTCACAGCACCCCCGGGGGGTCACGTGATCCCTTTTGCGACCTTTGCACAAGCAAAGTCAATGGGGGAAGCCGGATTCACTTAACAACTGGGTTACTGTCTTATCAGCTGCAGTGATTCATGTAACAAACGGCAGCAAGAAAGGTTGTTAAATGGGGCAAAACTCACTTAACAACCATCTCGCTTAGCAACAGAGATTTCGGGGTCAATTGTGGTTGTACATCAAGGACCAGCTGTAATAAACCCTCATCATTCAATCTTAATCAGCAAAAGCCATTGAGAGGTAGCAATAGATGATCGTTAGTTAGATAGATAGATAGATAGATAGATAGATAGATAGATAGATAGATAGATAGATAGATAGATGGATGGATGGATGGATGGATGGATGGATGGATGGATGGATGGATGGATGGACGGACGGACGGACGGACGGACGGACGGACGGACGGACGGACGGACGGACGGATGGATAAATAGATGGATGGATGGACGGATAGACAGAAAGACAGAAAACAGACAGAGAGATGATAGAGATGGAATAGATAGATAGATAGATAGATAGATAGATAGATAGATAGACCGACAGACAGACAGACAGACAGATGATAGAGATGGATTAGATAGATAGATAGATAGATAGATAGATAGATAGATAGATAGATAGATAGATAAATAGACAGAGAGATAATATTAGATAGATAGATAGATAGATAGATAGATAGATAGATAGATAGATAGATAAACAGACAGATGATAGAGATGGATTAGATACATAGATAGGTAGATAGATAGATAGATAGATAGATAGATAGATAGATAGATAGATAGATAGATAGATAGATAGAGATAGGTAGGTAGATAGACAGGATAGAGATGGATTAGATAGATAGATAGATAGATAGATAGATAGATAGATAGATAGATAGATAAATAGATAGATAGATAAAGGTAGGTAGGTAGGTAGATAGATAGATGATAGAGATGGATTAGATAGATAGATAGATAGATAGATAGATAGATAGATAGATAGATAGATAAAGAGAGATGATAGATAGATGATAGATAGCAATATGTATATACTGCTTCATAGTGCTTTACAGCCCTCTTTAAGTGATTTACAGAGTCAGTCTGTTTCCCTCCCTCCCCAACAATCTGGGTCTCATTTTACCGACCTGGGAAGGATGGAAGGCTGAGTCAACCTTGAGCCAGTGAGATTCGAACTGCTGGCAGCCGGCAGTCAGCAGAAGTAGCCTGCAATACTGCATTCTCACCACTGCGCCACCACAGCTAAAGGTAGATAGATAGATAGATAGATAGATAGATAGATAGATAGATAGATAGATAGGGAGGGAGAGAGAGAAAGAGAGAGAGAGAGAGAGAGAGAGAGAGATGTGGAGATACAGAACACAGAATAATAGACGTGGGAGGGACCTTGGAGGTCGTCTAGTCCAACCCCCTGCTCCAGCAGGAGACCTCCAAGGTCCCCTCCCAACTCTGTCCTTCTGTTCTTCTGGGCTGGGCCCACTCAATCAGGACCTCTTCTCCACCCCTTCAAGGCCACAGGAGCTGTCCAGGGTGCTGAAATCACCGGCCCATCTTACCGGTAGTTATGACCGTGGGTCTCACCTCCATCTCTTCTGAGGGACAGCCAAGATGGAGAAGGCCCCAATCCTTGGAGGGAAAAGCCACTTCGGAGAGTTCCACTTGCAGAACCATGGAACCCCCGGATGATTGGAAGGACACACTTGAGGGCTTCCTCAACCTCTTGGAAGGCTGAGCGTGGGAAGAAGCCTCTTGTTTTATTCATGGGGTAAGAAGCAACACGCCGCCAAGTTCTCCCGTATGTAGCGAGGGGAAAGACGTCGGGGTCCCCAATGCCAGAGAACCAAAATGGAAATCAGATCTAGATGGCTGCACCGCCAAGAAAAATAATCAAGCAATTACGCTCAGATGAGTCAGCACCAATGCTCCTGTAGAGACACCAGGGTCTCCATCAATAAAACCTGGATATTTGCCTCCTTTTTTTTTTTTTTTACTTCCCCCCCTCACCAGCATTTTTCCGTAAATCTTATTTTTGGCCTGCCTCTCTTCCTTCCCCCCCCCCAAAGATTTTTTCCATCAGCGTTGATGGCTTCTTTTCAACTGTTCCTTTGGCTGCTCCTGTAATGGGTAGGGCCTCTACTTACGACCCCAGCCTGACTTTTCTGCTGCTAAGCCAGACAGCTGCGAAGCAAGCTTTGCCCCGCTTTACAACCTGACTGGCTCTCCTGATTAAGGGAAACATGTTAAGTGAGTCCCACGGTTGTTAAGTGAATCTGATTTTGCTTGACAGAAGGTCGTCAAATGGGGATCACGGGACACCCCCAGGAACGCTGCGACCATCATAAATATGAATATGAGTAAATAAATAATAATAGGGCATTGGAGGCCAAAACGACCACAGAGGACAATTTTTTTCCCCCATGCCATCACTCGGCTAAACAACTAATTCCTACAACACTGTCAAACCACTTAGTAAAGGTGTATTATCTTTCCTGTTACGTATCTCCTAATCTCCTTCTGACTATAACTTTGTTGCTTGTCTCTCATGATTTATATGGTTTTTTTTTAGTATCCTAGCATGATGTATGTTATTTGGTTAGCTAGTATCCAGTGACCATCACTAAGGGTTGCATCTTAGGATTTATGATGCATGTGTTGTATCTTAGGATTTAAGATCCTAATCACTTAAATATAAGCCAATCACTTAAAGATCAGCCAGCCGTGTGCTGCAGCTGCCAAAAAAGCCAACACAGTGCTAGGCTGAATTATTGGAAGGAGAGAATCAAGATCACATGAAGTGTTAATACTACTTTACAATGCCTTGGTAAGGCCACACTTGGAATCCTGCATCCAGTTTTGGTCACCACGATGTAAGAGATGTTGAGATTCTAGAAAGAGTGCAGAGAAGAGCAACAAAGATGATTAGGGGGCTGGAGGCTAAAACATAGAAGGAACGGTTGCTGGAATTGGAGATGTCTAGTTTAACGAAGAGAAGGACAAAGGGGGACATGATAGCAGTGTTCCAATATCTCAGGGGCTGCCCCAAAGAAGAGGGAGTCAAGCTATTCTCCAAAGCACCAGAGGGAAGGACAAGAAGCAACCAATGGAAACTAATCAAGGAGAGAAGCAGCCTAGAACTAAGGAGAAACTTCCTGACAGTGAGAACAATTAACCAGTGGAACCATCTGCCTCCAGAAGCGGTGAATGCTCCAACACTGGAAGTTTTTAAGAAGAGACTGGACAGCCACTTGTCTGAAATGGTATAGGGTTTCCTGCCTGAGCAGGGGGGGTGGACTAGATAACCGCCAAGGTCCCTTCCAACTTTATTGTTGTTGTTGTTGTTGTTGCTACTGCTGTTGTTATGCCTCTTGAAAAAGCACCTTCGGCAGATCCACCATCTTGACTTTATTTTGACCCTGCTGCAGACCCCTTCGGTGCGTTAAGGGTCAGCTCCAAGGATGGGGAGACAGCTATGAGAGGTGGCTGCTTTTTTGCTAAGGAACCCAGCCCGATTGTGGGAATCTGGCCAAACGCCACTTGGGCGGACCGCTTGTCTGCCTTGTGCTTAGCAACCCACTTAGCAACCTCCCAGCTGTTCAGGATTTTTTTTTCCTTCCTTTTTTGGGGCTATTTTTGGCCCCCCCAAAAAGCGAAACCGCTTCCTTGCCTTAGATGAATGTCAAGAGGAGGAGGAGAAAGAAGAGGAGGCCATATGGAGAAGGAGGAGGGAGAGGAAGAGGAGGAGAAGGAAGAGAAGAAATAGATAGAGGAGGAAGAGGTAAAAAGGAGGAGAAGAGAAGAAGACATGTCAGTGACCTTGCATGGTTACTACAGGTAATGTGGGCTCTTAATGTTGGTTTTAGAAAGACATACTCTAGTCACCGGTCGCTGTGAGATTGCTGTTCTATCTGGAATTCCACTGGGATGGGACACTCAAATTTGTTCCCTGTTTCAACTTTGGTGGAATTCCTTTATTATCTAACAATATAATAATCCACCCTCCTCCTCCTCCTCCTCCTTCTTCTCCTTCTCCACCACTCCTTCTCCTTCTCCTCCTTCTCCACCACTCCTTCTCCTCCTTCTCCACCACTCCTTCTTCTTCTCCTTCTCCATCACCCCTTCTTCTTCTTCTCTTTCTCCACCACTCCTTCTCCTTCTCCTCCACCACTCCTTCTCCTTCTCCATGCTTCTTCTTCTCCTTCTCCACCACTCCTTATTCTTCTCCTTCTCCTCCACCACTCCTTCTCCTCCACTCCTCCTTCTCCTCCTTCTCCACCACTCCTCCTTCTCCTCCTTCTCCACCACTCCTTCTTCTTCTCTTTCTCCACCACTCCTTCTCCTTCTCCTCCTTCTCCACCACTCTTTTTCCTTCTCCTTGTCCACCTTCTCCACCATTCCTTCTCCTCCTTCTCCACTCCTTCTACTCCAACACTCCTTCTTCTTCTCTTTCTCCACCACTCCTTCTCCTTCTCCTCCACCACTCCTTCTCCTCCTTCTCCATGCTTCTTCTTCTCCTTCTCCACCACTCCTTATTCTTCTCCTTCTCCTCCACCACTCCTTCTTCTCCTTCTCCTCCACTCCTCCTTCTCCTCCTTCTCCACCACTCCTCCTTCTCCTCCTTCTCCACCACTCCTTCTTCTTCTCTTTCTCCACCACTCCTTCTCCTTCTCCTCCTTCTCCACCACTCTTTTTCCTTCTCCTTGTCCACCTTCTCCACCACTCCTTCTCCTCCTTCTCCACTCCTTCTACTCCAACACTCCTTCTTCTCCTTCTTCTCCTTCTCCAACACTCCTTCTCCTCCTTCTCCACCACTCCTTCTTCTTCTATTTCTCCACCACTCCTTCTCCTTCTCCTCCACCACTCCTTCTCCTCCTTCTCCATGCTTCTTCTTCTCCTTCTCCACCACTCCTTCTCCTCCTTCTCCACCACTCCTTCTTCTTCTCTTTCTCCACCACTCCTTCTCCTTCTCCTCCTTCTCCACCACTCTTTTTCCTTCTCCTTGTCCACCTTCTCCACCACTCCTTCTCCTCCTTCTCCACTCCTTCTACTCCAACACTCCTTCTTCTTCTCCTTCTTCAACACTCCTTCTCCTCCTTCTCCATCACTCCTTCTTCTTCTCTTTCTCCACCACTCCTTCTCCTTCTCCTCCACCACTCCTTCTCCTCCTTCTCCATGCTTCTTCTTCTCCTTCTCCACCACTCCTTCTCCTCCTCCACCACTCCTTCTTCTTCTCTTTCTCCACCACTCCTTCTCCTCCTTCTCCACCACTCTTTTTCCTTCTCCTTGTCCACCTTCTCCACCACTCCTTCTCCTCCTTCTCCACTCCTTGTACTTCTCCAACACTCCTTCTTCTTCTCCTTCTTCTCCTTCTCCAACACTCCTTCTCCTCCTTCTCCACCACTCCTTCTTCTTCTCCTTCTCCACCACTCCTTCTACTTCTCCACCACTCCTTCTCCACCACTGCTTCTTCTTCTTCTCCTTCTCCTCCACCACTCCTCCTTCTTCTCCTTCTCCTCCTCCTCCACCACTCCTTCTTCTTCTCCTTCTCCATCACTCCTCCTCCTTCTCCATCACTCCTTCTCCTTCTCCATCATCCCTTCTTCTTCTCCTTCTCCTCCCTCTCCACCACTCCTTCTCCTTCTCCTCCACTCCTTCTTCTCCTTCTCCTTCTCCACCACTCCTTCTCCTTCTCCTCCTTCTCCATCACTCCTTCTTCTCCTCCTCCTCCACCACTCCTCCTTCTCTTCCTTCTCCACCACTCCTTCTTCTTCTCTTTCTCCACCACTCCTTCTCCTCCTTCTCCACCACTCCTTCTTCTCCTTGTCCACCTTCTCCACCACTCCTCCTCCTCCTCCTCCACTCCTTCTCCTCCTTCTCCACCACTCCTTCTTCTCCTCCAGCACTCCTTCTTCTCCTTCTTGTCCTTCTCCACCACTCCTTCTCCTCCTTCTCCACCACTCCTCCTTCTCCACCACTCCTTCTTCTTCTTCTCCTTCTCCACCACTCCAACCATATGAAGAATTGTTGCTGGAATTGAGGATGTCTAGTTCAATGAAGAGAAGGACGAGGGGGGGACATTATAACCATGTTCCAGTACCTCAGGGGCTGCCCCAAAGAAGAGGGAGTCAAGCTATTCTCCAAAGTGCCTGAAGGCAGGACAAGAAGCAATGGATGGAAACTAACCAAGGAGAGAAGCAACCTAGAACTAAGGAGAAACTTCCTGACAGTTAGAACAATTAACCAGTGGAACAACCTGCCTCCAGAAGCGGTGAATGCTCCAACACTGGAAGTTTTTAAGAAGAGACTCGACAGCCATTTGTCTGAGATGGTATAGGCCAGGGGTCTTCAAACTTGGCCCTTTTATGACTTGTGGACTTCAACTCCCAGAATTCCTGAGCTGGCATGGTTCAACATGGAAACCTCTCCATTTCTCCTCAGCATGGCTGGCTCCGGAATTCTGGGAGTTGAAGTCCACCAGTCATAAAAGAGCCAAGGTTGCCTACCTCCTTGCATGTTGATATGTTGGATCCAGGTCAGGGGTGGGCAACCTTGGCCCTTTTATGACTCGTGGACTTCAACTCCCAGAATTCCTGAGCCAGCATGGCTCAGCATGGAAACCTCTCCCTTTCCCCTCAGCGTGGCTGGCTCAGGAATTCTGGGAGTTGAAGTCCACGAGTCATAAAAGAGCCAAGGTGGCCTACCCCTGCACTAGGCCAAGAAAGATTTCATTGCTGAGGAACTAGATGACCTCCAAGATCCCTTCCAACTCTGTTATTCCATTCTGTTCTGTTCTAATCATCACTTCCAGGCACTGGCATTTGTCGCTTTGCAAAGGAGGCCAAAAGCCTGCAACCCTGATCAAACCAGGGTTTTGATAGATACACCCCCTCGACAAGTAGGGTGGCCGTTTGATCGTAATACCCCTGGCCAATTTCATCTCTCTCTCTGGTTTGAAGCTCCTGTCACCTGTAATCCTGATGCTCTTAAGGTTCATTCTCTGCTTTTTATTTAATTTGACTTTGGAGCTAATGGACTGTTTTATGAGCAATCTAAGGACATTGTTGGCTTTCAAGGTGTCTGGGTTGGAACGCAACTTATTGTCGTATGCCAACAACGTTCTTTGCCTCATTGATGATGATAATCGACGTGCTTACCAAAAAAAAAACCCAAAAAAAAACACGTAGAAATACCAGACAAACCACCTTAGGCTGTGAAATGGGATTAATTTTACATATTTTCTATCGGTTCTCGATTTCTAGGGATACTGGGTTTTTTTTTTAAAAAAAAAATGGGTACATTTTTTTGGAATTGATATTAATATAGGTAGTCCTCGAAGTTACAACGGCACTGAAAAAAGTGACCTAGGACTGTTTTTCACACTCGTTGCAGCGTCCCCCACGAACACGTGATTGAAATTTGGGCGCTCAGCATCTGATTCATATTTACGACGGTTGCAGAGTCCATGGGGGGGGTGTCATGTGATCCCCTTTTGCGACCGTTTGACAATGGGAAAGCCTGATTTGTTTAACAACCGCACAATTTGCGTGACAAGGGCGGTGATGCGCTTCACCTCTGTGGCAAGGAGAGTCGTAAAGTGAGGGAAAGCTGACTTCACCTCAGTGACAGAAATTTTGGGCTCAGCTGTGGTCGTAACCTGAGGACACTCCCCTCCCCCTGTATCTTAGGTTCACTAGGTCAGGGGTGGGCAACCTTGGCTCTTTTATGACTCCCAGAATTCCTGAGCCAGCATGAGGGAAACTTTGGCTCTTTTATGACTCGTGGATTTCAACTCCCAGAATTCCTCAGCCAGCCACGCTGAGGGGAAAGGGAGAGGTTTCCAAGCTGAGCCAGGCTGGCCCAGGAATTCTGGGAGTTGAAGTCCACCAGTCATAAAAGAACCAAGGCTGCCTATCCCTGACCTAGATGATAGATGATAGATAGATAGATAGATAGATAGATAGATAGATAGATAGATAGATAGATAGATAGATAGATAGGTAGGTAGGTAGGTAGGTAGGTAGGTAGGTAGGTAGGTAGGTAGGTAGGTAGGTAGGTAGGTAGATAGATAGATAGATAGATAGATAGATAGATAGATAGATAGATAGATAGATAGATAGATAGATAGATAGATAGATAGATAGATAGACAGACGGACGGACGTACAATAGATACACCTAGATAGATAGATAGATAGATAGATAGATAGATAGATAGATAGATAGATAGATAGATAGATAGATAGGTAGGTAGGTAGGTAGGTAGGTAGGTAGGTAGGTAGGTAGGTAGGTAGGTAGGTAGGTAGGTAGGTAGGTAGATAGATAGATAGATAGATGGACGGACGTACAATAGATACATCTAGATAGATAGATAGATAGATAGATAGATAGATAGATAGATAGATAGATAGATAGATAGATAGATAGATAGATAGATAGATAGATAGATAGATAGACGGATGGACAGACGGACAATAGATTCACCTAGATTCAGGGGTAGGCAACCTTGGCTCTTTTATGACTCGTGGACTTCAACTCCCAGAATTCCTCAGCCAGCCACGCTGAGGGGAAAAGGTTTCCAAGCTGAGCCATCCTGGCTGAGGGATTCTGGGAGTTGAAGTCCATGAGTCATAAAAGAGCCAAGGTTGCCTACCCCTGGCCTAGGCCAAGGAAGATTTCTTTGCTGAGGAAGGACAATTTTTTTTTTTTTGCAATGTATCTCAGGTTAATTTTAGAATCAAGAGACGGTTTAAAATCCTCAGGAGCATATTGGGAAGAAGAGATGTAGTGATTCAAAGGAATTCATAAATATACTCAGTGGTTCTCAGTGATAAGAGATAAGAGACACTCCTGGTGGTTTATCTCTCTTTTCGAGTTCACAGTTAAAAAAAATGAAATGGATATTTTGGATCAGCTCATTATTAATTAGTCTTTTAAAATATTTTCCACTTTGCAGTAAATAAACCAGGCTGTCTACAATTTCCTCCCTCCCTCCCTTCTCTTTCTCCCTTCCTCCATTTCTCCTCCCTCCCTCCCTCCTTTCCCTTCCTTCCTTCCCTCCCTCCATTTCTCCTCCCTCCCTCCTTTCCTTTCTTCCTTCCTTCCTTCCTTCTCTCCCTCCCTCCTTCCCTTCCTTCCTTCCTTCCTTCTCTTTCTCCCTCCATTTCTCCTTCCTTCCTTCCTCTCTCCCTCCTCCTTCTCTTTCTTCCTCCCTCCATTTTTCCTCCCTCCCTCCTTCCCTTGCTTCCTTCCTTTCTTTCTTCCTTCTCTTTCTCCACTACTCCTTCCTTCCTTCCTTCCTTCCCTCCTTCCTTCCTTCCTTCTCATTTCTTCCTTCCCTTCCTTCTCTCACTTCCATCTTCTTCCTTCCTTCCTTCCTTCCTTCCTCCCTCTCTCCTCCTCCCTCCCTTTCTTATTATTAATATTTTGCAATTTAGCAATCTGGGTCTGCCTCATTAGCAATGTTCCAAACTCCTGAACTATTAATATCATTGGAAAAACTTTTGAAAGCTCTCAAATTGGTATGGATAATTAAAAAGTTTTACGAGGATCGATATTGGAAACAGGCAAGTAATTTAGGGAAAAAATAGACTGGGGATATCTGAACAAATCAATGGACTACTAGAATGTTAAAGAATGCTAAATCAATATTCTATGATCTTCAGGTATAATTAATAGAGTGAAATATTCTTTTTCCTGTTTATCGGACACCTCTGAGGGTGAGACGGGCAAGCCAGATTTTTCTGTATGCTGGAAATTAAATCTTTTGGCGAGGACATTATCCTAACGTCGGACTTGTTGCAGTTTCTAATTTGGTTTAATATTCATAAAGTTGTTAATGGGCTGTTGGGAAAGAAGGAGGGCAGGTATGTTTAATTCACCTCTTGTCTGAAAACTGGGCACCCATTGAAATATAAAGATACTTTTTATGGAAAGAGTCTATTATACCTGATTTAAACCCCTGCATGGAAGAGAGACCTACTACACAGTTGCTACAGGAGAAGTTGCTTTCCGTGGAGGTGGAGAAAGGTTTGATAAGTGTTACCCGGTGCAATAAAGGTTTCATTTGCTGTTTCCGATCTGAGTTTTTTGCTTAACCTCCTTCCTCCCTTCCCTCCTTTCTTTTTTTCTTCCTTTCTCTTTTCCATCTCTCCTCTCGCTCCCTCCCTGCCTCCCTATCTTTCTTTCTTTCTTATTTATTTCTTCCTTTCTTTCTCCTTTCTTTCTTTCTCTTTCTTTCTTTCTTTTTCTTTCTTTCTTATTTATTTCTTCCTTTCTTTCTCTTTTCCATCTCTCCTCTCGCTCCCTCCCTGCCTCCCTATCTTTCTTTCTTTCTTATTTATTTCTTCCTTCCTTTCTTTCTTTTTTCTTTCTTTCTTTTTTCTTTCTTTCTTTCTTATTTCTTCCTTTCTTTCTCTTTTCCATCTCTCCTCTCGCTCCCTCCCTGCCTCCCTATCTTTCTTTCTTTCTTATTTATTTCTTCCTTTCTTTCTCTTTTCTTTCTTTCTTCTTTCTTTCTTTCTTTTTTTTCTTTCTTTCTTTTTTCTTTCTTTCTTTCTTATTTATTTCTTCCTTTCTTTCTCTTTTCCATCTCTCCTCTCGCTCCCTCCCTGCCTCCCTCCTTTCTCTTTTTTCTTTCTTTCTTTCTTATTTATTTCTTCCTTTCTCTTTTCCATCTCTCCTCTCCCTCCCTCCCTCCCTGCCTCCCGCCTGTCTGTCTGTCTTTCTTTCTCTTTCTTTCTCTTCCTTCCTTCCTTTCTTTCTTTCCTCTCCCTCCCTTTCCTCCCTCCTCTTTTTCCTTCCTTCCTTCCTTCCTTCCTTCCTTCCTTCCTTCCTTCTTCCTTTTCCCCATCCTCTTCTCTCCTTTCCTCCTGTTTTCCTTCCTTCCTTCCTCCCTCCCTCTCTCCTGTCTTCCTTCCTTCTTCTTTCTTTTTCTTTTCCATCTTCTCTCCCTCTCCCCTCCCCTCTCCTCTCCTTCCTCCCTCCCTCCTGTCTTTCTTCCTTCTTCTTTCTTTTTCTTTTCCATCTTCTCCTTCTCTCCCTCCTCCTCTCCTTCCTCCTTCCCTCCCTCCCTCTCCCCCTCTCCTTCCTCCTGTCTTCCTTCCTTCTTCTTTTCTTTTTCTTTTCCATCTTCTCTCCTTCCCTCCCTCCTCCTCTCCTCTCCTTCCTCCTTCCCTCCCTCCCTCTCCCTTCTCTCCTTCCTCCTGTCTTCCTTCCTTCTTTCTTTTTCTTTTCCATCTTTTCTCCTTCCCTCCCTCCCTCTTCCTCTCCTTCCTTCCCTCCCTCCTCCTCCCTCTCTTCTCCTCCTCTCCTTCCTCTCTCCCTCTTCCTTCTCCTCTCCTTCCTCCTGTCTTCCTTCCTTCTTTCTTTTTCTTTTCCATCTTCTCTCCTTCCTTCCCTCCCTCTTCCTCTCCTCTCCTCCCTCCCTCTCCCCTCCCCTCCCTCCCTCCCTCCTCTCCCTCAACCTATTCAAAGCCCTACAATTTTTAAAAGACTTGTCTCTGAAGCAATCTCACCCAATCCATTGATCGGTGTAATGAGTAACAGCAGCCTGGGAAGGTTCCCCCCTGAGCCGGTCAAATTCTCTCACCACTCAACCCTTCCCACCCTCAGGAGCTCTGCTTTATTTTCAGCTCTCCTTTCCTTTCCTTTCTTTCCCTTCAAATCTGCTTCCCTCTCCTCCTTTGATAATAATAGTAGTAAAGTTGGAAGGGACCTTGGAGGTCATCTAGTCCAACCCCCTGCTCGGGCAGGAAACCTTACACCATTTCGGACAAATGGCTGTCCAGTCTCTTCTTAAAAACTTCCAGTGTTGGAGCATTTACTGCTTCTGGAGGCAGGCTGTTCCACTGATTAATTGTTCTCACTGTCAGGAAGTTTCTCCTTAGTTCTAGGTTGCTTCTCTCAGCTTCTTTTTGTCCTTTTCTAGAACAAAGCCAGGAGTCTTGTTAGGGGTTTTTACTTCCCTTTTGAAAATCTAAACTGGTCTCACGGTCCCTGCTTTAGGCAAGGTCTGTGTCTACGGCTGAACGCTGCCAAATCTTTGCCCCATTGTGTAGAATCATGGTATTAGCTGGAAGGGGCTCCGTGAGGTCATCAAGCCCAACCCCTGGGCATCCAAAAATCGAGCTGCCTCCCTGGCTTCTGTTTGAAGGCCTAGGATAATTTAGTTTCCGCCTCTGGGACAAAAATAAATCACTCCACTCCATCTGCAGAGATAAGATAAAGTGAAGTAAGGTAAGGTAAGGTAAGATAAGTTAAAACATAACATAAGATAAAGTAAGGTAAGGTAAGATAAAAGATAAGGTAAGGTAAGGTAAGAAGATAAAAGATAAGGTAAGGTAAGATAAGATAAAACATAACATAAGATAAAGTAAGGTGAGGTAAGATAAGATAAAAGATAAGATAAGGTAAGGTAAGGTAAGATAAGTTAAAACATAAGATAAGGTAAGGTAAGGTAAGATAAGATAAGATAAAACATAACATAAGATAAAGTAAGATAAGGTAAGATAAGATAAAAGATAAGGTAAGGTAAGAAGATAAAAGATAAGATAAGATAAGATAAGATAAGATAAGATAAGGTAAGGTAAGGTAAGGTAAGGTAAGATAAGATAAAAGATAAGGTAAGGTAAGGTAAGGTAAGCAGTAAATGCTCCAACACTGGAAGTTTTTAAGAAGAGACTGGACAGCCATTTGTCCGAAATGGTGTAGGGTTTCCTGCCTGAGCAGGGGGTTGGACTAGATGACCTCCAAGGTCCCTTCCAACTTTACTACTATTACTAAGATAAGATAAGATAAGATAAGATAAGATAAAAGGTAAGGTAAGGTAAGGTAAGGTAAGGTAAGGCAAGGCAAGGCAAGACAAGACAAGACAAGACAAGACAAGATAACCTTTATTGTCATTTTTACACTGTGGGCATAATGGCACACATCAGAAATGAAATTTAGTTGCCCGCTCTCAAAGTGAAACACATACATGACACACACCTAAACATACTATGAACAACATATGTATAGACCCACACCTCTACATATACGTAGCAAATAAATATTAAATATTGTCCATCTTGAATATATAACGGAAGGAGGAAGCTTGAGAGTTCGCAAGGTTAATGCGGTATGGAATGAAAGAGCCAAGGTGGCGCAGCAGTTAGAGTGCAGTCCTGCAGGCCACTTTAACTGACTGTGTTCAGCAGGTCAGCGGTTCAAATCTCACCGGTCAAGATTGACTCAGCCTTCCATCCTTCCGGGGTTGGTAAAATGAGGACCCAGATTGTTGGGGGCAATGGAAATATATATATACATTGCTTACTGGTGTATACCGCTTAGAGAGTGCTCGCACTTAAAGCAGTATATAAGTCTCATAAATAAATAAATAAATAAACTTTGGCTGAATCTCGATGTTCTGCTTTGGATACCACAAAGCCCCCTCCTCACAGAAGGTAACAAAGAAAACAGGTTGTGAAAAGGATGTGTGGTGTCCCAGATAATCTTACGGACCCTGCTCAAACAGCGCTTCTGCGCCATGTCCTGGATGGGAGGGAGGGAGGGAGGGAGGGAACTGCCAACAGTCTTTTTTGCCGTCCTCACCACTCTCTGCACCGCCTTCCAGTCTGAAGCAGGAATGCCTCCAAACCAGACTGTGATGCTGTATGACAGGATGCTCTCGATCGTCCCCCTGTAGAAAGTGGTCAGGCCAGGGGAAGAAAGATGTGCTTTTTTCATGCAGCGCAGAAAATGCAGGTGCTGCTGTGCCCGCTTCACCAGTGTCTCACTGTTGAGCGACCAAGTCAGACTACTTGTTAGCTGCACACCCAGGAATTTGATGCTGGTAACCCTCTCCACAGGTGAATCATTAATGCACAGAGAAGTGTAGCTGTGCCTGCCTTTTCTGAAATCAACAATGATCTCTTTGGTTATTCTGGTATTTAAAACTAGGCCGTTCTCCTTACACCAGTTCACCAACCTTTCAACCTCCTTGCGGTAAGCTTCCACCTTGTCATCCTGAATAAGGCCCGCTACTGTTGTATCATCTGCAAACTTCACAATATGGTTGGTGGCAAACCTAGCACAACAGTCATGGGTCAACAGGGTGAACAGCAGCGGACTTAAGACACAGCCCTGAAGAGAACCTGTGCTCAAGAAAATGGTATTAGAGGTATAGAAAATGGTATTAGAACCATTCAAACATTCAGATGTTTGAAAAGAACAATCCGTAACGAACAAGAAGCTCCATACCGTTTCAGACAAATGGCTGTCCAGTCTCTTCTGAAAAACTTCCAGTGTTGGAGCATTCACCGCTTCTGGAGGCAGGTTGTTCCACTGGTTAATTGTTCCAACAGTCAGGAAATTTCTCCTTAGTTCTAGGTTGCTTCTCTTTTTGGTTAGTTTCCATCCGTTGCTTCTTGTCCTGCCTTCAGGGCTTTGGAGAATAGCTTGACTCCTTCTTCTTTGGGGCAGCCCCTGAGATACTGGAAGACTACTATCATGTCCCCCCTTGTCCTTTTCTTCATTAAACTAGACATACCCAATTCCAGCAACCGTTCCTTATATGTATTAGCCTCCAGTCCCCTAATCATCTTTGTTGCTCTTCTCTGCACTCTTTCTAGAGTCTCAACATCTTTTTTACATCGTGGTGACCAAAACTGGATGCAGTATTCCAAGTGTAGCCTTACCAAGGCATTGTAAAGTGGTATTAACACTTCACGTGATCTTGATTCTATCCCTCTGTTAATGCAGCCTAGCACTGTATTGGCTTTTTTGGCAGTTGCAGCACATGGCTGGCTCCTATTTAAGGAAAGGGAGTAAATGGATAAAGACTGGAAGTTTTTAAGAAGAGACTGGACAGCCATTTGTCCGAAATGGTATAGGGTTTCCTGCCTGAGCAGGGGGTTGGACTTGATGACCTTCAAGGTCCCTTCCAACATCATCATCATCATCATCATCATCATTATTATTATTATTAAGAGAAGGGGAAGGGGAAAAGGAAGCAATCAGGTAATCACCATCTGTAACCTTCCCAGCACTTTCTGACAAGCAAAGACAATGGAGGGGGGAAGCTAGATTCGCTTAACGACTGCACGATTCATTTAACAGAGGCCCTGACTCGACCACAAGCTTCAGTCTCCTACCTCCCCCCCCCCCCGGGCTGCTGGATCATAAAAGTGTCCTGCATTTGCTCAGAAGCACCTTGGTTTATAATGATTTACTGGCTGGAACCAGAACATGTTTCTCGGTTAACCTAATTTTCAAGGTTTGCAGGCTGGCTCGCCCGATCAATTAAGCCGAGTTTGCAAGGTGCTACGCCCCCCCCCCACCCCACCCCCAAAAAGCAAAAACAAAAACCCCTAACTAAAAAAAGGGGTAAGACAAAGTGAATGCTTGACGGGGGGGGGGGAACAAAAAAAAAACCAGGCGGGCTATCTTATTTATATTTATTGATAGCCCGCCTTATATTATTGTGATGGATCACTCGTTGTAACTCCAAATGGTTGTTCAAAGGGTCATTTGTCTGAAATGGTGTAGGGCAGTGGTGGCGAACCTTTTAGAGACCGAGTGCCCAAACTGCAACCCAAAACCCACTTATTTATCGCCGGGTGCCAGGTGGGCGTGGCCCACTGGGTGGACGTGGCTGTGGTGGTCATGGCAGATTGGGTGAGTGTGGCCAAAGTGGGCATGGTCACCTCGCTGTTGCTCGTGGGGAGGGATGCCTGTGGGGGCCGGGCAGGGTTGGGGAGATCCAGGGGGTCTCTGGCAGGTGGGGCGGTGGGCAGGTGGTTTGTCCTGCAGGGTGAGGCGAGGCGAGGCAGGGCAGGGGTGCCATTGTCACAGGACAAGGTGAGGCAGGGGCCACTGTTGCCTGACACCATCGGCCCCCGCACCTAGAGGCCAGCCAGCACATGGGGGGGGGGGCTCACAGTGTCTGTCAGCAGTCACAGCCTGCCAGCCCCTCGACCAACACACTCTGGGGCTCTGCAGCCCGCCCCCAGCAGTTCAGAGAAGCTGCCTCTGAGCTGGACGGCCGGTCGATGGATGAAGAGGCGATGCAGTGGGTCAGTGCCCAGGAAAAAGAGAGCATGCGAGGCCAGGAGGGATGGGACGGGGAGGGGGAGGGAAACCAGCCATGCTGGGATGCATCCGGCTATGTGGGACCTCGGTGAGTTAGTCGGCAGCTGGACCTGGATGACTGAGAATGTCCATAGACATTTTCTGCAGTCAGTTTTCTTGGTTTGTACCCTATTTTCCAAAAATAACACCCAACCGGAAAACAAGAACAGAATAGAATGACAAAATAATAATAGAATGGAATGGAATGGAATAGAATAGAATAGAGTAGAAAATAGAATAGAATAGAGTAGAGTAGAATAGAATAGAATAGAATAGAATAGAATAGAATAGAATAGAATAGAATAGAATAGAATAGAATAGAATAGAATAGAATAACAAAATAATAATAGAATGGAAGGGAAGGGAAGGGAAGAGAAGAGAAGAGAAGAGAAGAGAAGAGAAGAGAAGAGAAGAGAAGAGAAGAGAAGAGAAGAGAAGAGAAGAGAAGAACAAAATAATAATAGAATGGAACGGAATGGAATAGAATGGAATAGAATAGAATAGAATAGAATAGAATAGAATAGAATAACAAAATAATAATAGAATGGAATGGAATGGAATAGAATAGAACAGAATTATGGGATGGAATAGAATAGAATAACCACCTGTTTTCCTTTTACCGCTAACCACAGAATTTGTGGGCTCAATCGTGGTCATAAGTCAAGGACTTCCAGCCCCCCCCCCCGTTCAGCTCTTGGGGACTCCTCATAGACCCCTTTGTGACGCTCTTCCCATTTTAAAAGAAAGTCTGCCCCCCCCGTCTCACTCTCCCCTTCCCCCCTGCTCCAATTAATTGTTTTAATTAAGGAAACACGGTTTCCACTCTAGACTGTCGTCTGCCGGCAGAAACAATGCTAATTATAGGGAGAGGAGAGAAATGGGGGGCTTGTGAGATCTGCAGCTTTGGCCGAGCAGGCGGGGAAAGACGGGGAAAGAGAAAAAAAATTAGGAGATATTTTTAAATATTGATGCCGTCGCTCAGAATGGAGAAGGATAAACAGAGCCGAAAGGATCTGGCCCCAGAGACGTGTGTGTGTGTGTGTGTGTGTGTGTGTGTGTGTGTGTGTGTGTGTCTCAACTTCACCCCCAAGATTCGCTCGGTCCAGAAACCTAGGTGGACCACAATGGAGCCCAAGACCCTTGTTAAGTGAGTTTTGCTCCGTTTTACAACCTCCCTTGATACAGTTGTTAAGTGAATCACTGCAGTTACTAAGTGAGTCACACCGTCGTTAAACGAATCAGGCTTCCCCCCCCCAGGGACTTTGTTTGTCAGAAGGCTGCCAAAGGAGGAATCTGGTGACCCCCCCTGGGGACACACTGCAACCGTCGTAATGAAATAGGATAGCTTCTCCTGCATGAGCAGGGGGATGGACTAGAAGACCTCCAAGGTCCCTTCCAGCTCTATTTCTATTCTGATACGTGAAACAGGACTCAGGTGCCCAAGCATCTGAATTTTGATCCCCTGATCATGTAAGGCAGTGGTTCTCAACCTGTGGGTCGGGACCCCATTTGGGGTCGAACGACCATTTCACAGGGGTCGCCAAACAATGCAGTCCGCCATTTTTCCCCCCCTTTTCCTTAGCTGTGCTACTCCCTTTTATTCTATTGGCTTTTGCAAGCCAATAGAATAGACTCTCTTGAATAGAGTCTAATTCTATTGGCTTTCAAAAGCCAATAGGAATTGTCCAGGCTGTCTCTGCCCTGCTGAGCCCGCCAAAAGTCCCATTCTGCAAACGGTGCTGCACCAGTTGAATAGTCCTCGATTTAAGACCGGTTGAGTAGTCCTCGACTTACGACCGGTTGGGGGTCGCGGCATTAAAAAGGTTGAGAACCACTGATGTAAGGTCATCTGTCCCCTTTTTCAATGCTGTTGCAACTTGGAAGGGTCACTAAGTGAATTGTTGTAAGTTGAGGACGCCCTGTATTCGCTGACTTTATTCTGCAAAACCCCTGTAGGCAGGACAGGAAGCAATGGATGGAAACTACATCAAGAAGAGAAGCAACCTAGAACTAAGGAGAAACTTCCTAAAGGTGAGAACAATTAACCAATGGAACAGCCTGCCACCAGACGTTGTGGATGTTCCAACACTGGAGGTTTTTAAGAAGAGACTGGACAGTCAGTTGTCTGAAATGGTGTAGGGTTTCCCGCCTGAGCAGGGGGTTGGACTAGATGACCTCCGGGGTCCCTTCCCATTCTGTTATTCTGTTTCCCCAATGGGTAAGGGGAAATTTGTGTTTTGCGGGCTGGGAGATTTGAAGAGTAACCTCTATGGGGGTTAGGCTTAGCCAAGATGGTTGTAGAGGGTGGTAGACAATTACTTTTTCTCCAGTTTGGATTTTTATCTCAGCCAGAGAGTAATTTAATGGTTTTACAGTTCATCCTTCCCTAGAGTTGATGTTTACGAGAGCCTGAAGTTTGCTTTAGGCTTTCTGAGAAGTTGGCCGGCCTGCACACGGGGAGCTGACTTGGAAACGGTCATTGATTTCTTGGTTGGCTAGGTTTGAGCAGAATCTGAAAATAGTCCTCAACTATAGAATAGAATAGAATAGAATAGAATAGAATACAATAGAATAGAATAGAATAGAATAAGAATTACAGAATAGAGTAGAGTAGAGTAGAGTAGAGTAGAGTAGAGTAGAATAGAGCAGAACAGAACAGAACAGAACAGAATAGAATAGAATAGGGAATGGAATGGAATTACAGAATAGAATAGAATAGAATAGAATAGAATAGAATAGAATACAATACAATACAATACAATACAATACAATACAATACAATACAATACAATACAATACAATACAATACAATACAATAACAATACAATACAATACAATAGGGAATGGAATGGAATGGAATTACAGAATAGAATAGAATAGAATAGAGTAGAGTAGAGTAGAGTAGAGTAAGAATAGAATAGAGTAGAATAGAGTAAGAATAGAATAGAATAGAATAGAATAGAATAGAATAGAATAGAATAGAATAGAATAGAATAGAATACAATACAATACAATACAATACAATACAATAGGGAATGGAATGGAATGGAATTACAGAATAGAATAGAATAGAATAGAATAGAATAGAATAGAATAGAATAGAATAGAATAGAATAGAATAGAATAGAATAGAATAGAATATGGAGTGGAATAACAATAGAGGATAGGATATAGCAGTGGTGGCGAACCCAGAGCCCTCTCTGTGGGCACGCGTGCCGTTGCCCCAATCCTAGGCCTTCAGCTGGGTTTTATAAAACCTTTTCGCTTTAGGCCTCCGCCATGTGCAAAAAAAAAAAAAGTTCAATCAATGAATCAATTTCAACTTCTCACGGGAAAAAAAGATTTCGCAAAGTTGGAATTGATTGATTGAACTTTTTAGTCCCACCCAGTCTGCCGTTATCACCGCAGCCACGCCCACCCAATGGGCCACGCTCTGCCAATGGGCCACACCCACCAATTGGGCCACGCCCAACTGTCACCCGATGATACATAAGTGGGTTTTAGGTTGCCGTTTGGGCACTCGGTCTCCAAAAGGTTCGCCATCACTGGGATGTAGAGACTAGAACAGAACAGAACAGAATAACTTTATTGTCACTACATTGTCTTCCACATTAATCAGCATACATTAAAATGAAATTTCATTGCACTCAGCTCTCAAAGGGTCACCACCTCTAATGCACACTCCATAAATATGACAAAAAAAATTGCACGTACCCATATAGCCACATATATTCTATTATTATTAGTGCATATGCCCACATATATTCTATAATTCTACTGTTCATTTACTGACCGTTCGCAATTACAACGGCACTGAAAAAGGTGACTTACGACCGTTCCTCAGGCTTACGACGGTTGTAGCATCTCTGTAGCATGGCTGGCTGGGGAATTCTGGGAATCGAAGTCCACAGGTCTTAAATTTGCCAAGGTTGGGGACCCCTGCCATACATTCGGACTGGTTTATTATTATACCACGGCTGCACTACACAAATCGCGCGACATCTTTCTTTACAAATTTTGCAACTCGCGGGAATTCTTTCCTCGTCAGTTCAGGAGTAATTACAGCATTCCCTAATGATGTGAATCCCCCACGGACAAAAAATCTGCAAATGATGTCGATGTGGCAATTACGACGTTCTCCACTGAGGCACGTACCTGTGAAGAACGGCTGCAGGACTTGGGTTTGGCTAGTCTAAAGAAAAGAAGGAATAGGGGAGACATGATAGCAGTATTCCAATATTTGAGGGGCTGCCACAAAGACGAGGGGGTCACGTTGTTCTCCAAAGCAACTGAAGGCAGGACAAGAAACAATAGTTGGAAACTGATCAAAGAGAGAAGCAACCTGGAATTTAAGGAGAAACTTCCTAACAGTGAGGACAATTAACCAGTGGAACAGCTTGCCACCAGAGGTTGTGGGTGCTCCATCACCGGAGTTTTTAAAGAAGAGACTGGACAGCCACTTGTCTGAGATGGTGTAGGTTCTCCTGCTTGAGCAGGAGGCTGGACTAGAAGACCTCCAAAGTCCCTTTCAACTCTATTCTATTCTATTCTATTCTATTCTATTCTATTCTTCCAATCCTTATTCTATTCTATTCTATTCTATTCTATTCTATTCTATTCTATTCTATTCTATTCTATTCTATTCTATTCTATTCTATTCTTACTTTACTCTACTCTACACTCTACTCTACTACTCTATTCTGTTCTATTCTATTCTATTCTGTTGTTCTGTTCTATTCTATTCTATTCTATTCTTGCTCTGCTCTGCTCTGTTCTATTCTATTCTATTCTATTCTATTCTATTCTTACTCTGCTCTGCTCTATTCTATTCTATTCTATTCTATTCTATTCTATTCTTACTTTACACTCTACTCTACTACTCTATTCTATTCTATTCTATTCTTACTCTGCTCTGCTCTGCTCTATTCTATTCTATTCTATTCTATTCTATTCTATTCTTACTCTGCTCTGCTCTGCTCTATTCTATTCTATTCTGTTCTATTTTATTCTTACTCTGCTCTGCTCTGCTCTGCTCTGCTCTGCTCTGCTCTGCTCTATTCTATTCTATTCTATTCTATTCTATTCTATTCTATTCTATTCTATTCTATTCTATTCTATTCTATTCTATTCTATTCTTCACACATTACTGGATTACAAAATTTAACCCAGGCAGTCAATTCCCTCACGATAAAACCCACATTAATTACACAAGGGCGTCAGGAAGCCCATTGTCCTCATTATAACCTGCCTGGGAGATCTAGGTGAGAAGGTTTTTCCATGACACATTATGGAAACCTTGTGATGCATTGTGCTTTAGAGTTATTTTTGGAGGGGGGGGCATTGCTATTTTAACGAGGCCCAAGAAATGAAGACAGGCCTTGGAGAAACTAGATGGAAAGGCAGAGAAGAAAAGCGGGTCAGATACTGAGGAAATGATCCTAGTAATAAAAATAATAATAAAAACCACGCAGTTACTTTGGCTCCAGCTGAGCTATCCTCTTGGGAATCCCCTTCCTTGGGGAATAGCCAACTTTGCAAGGGAACAGCGGAATGCAAGCTATCCACCTTGTCCAAATGTGCGGCAAAGAGAAACGCAGCTAAAGGTGCCCCCCAAAATCAGCGCCCGGGGAATATACCGCTTCTGCGTTTTAAGAGCTGAGCCGGCGTTCTTCGGAGAGAGTTGTAATGCAATATCGCAACAGAGGTCTTTCATCACCTCTGGGACACACTGGCTGCCATCTTTGCGATTCCACGGCTTCTTCTAGATATTTGTAAGGGCTTCTCCCGGGCAGGGAACAGAGAAGACTATCGGAAGAATGCTTAGCAAATGGTGCCATCCATCACTTTTGTTTTGTTTTTGGCGATTCCCAGGAGATTTCCGCAAAGTGCTTTGCGGCGTTTGTGAAGGCAATTTGGCGGAACTGTGATACCAACACTGTAAATCATTTTACCTTCAATCCGTTATTTACCCTCTTTCAGCGAAGGCCTCCTCCGAGGGGTATCTCCATCCTGGAGAGAAGGAAAATTGAAGAGGGCAGAAGATAGGAAAATATTTAAGTGAAAAGGAAACCGGAAGGGAACGTGGCCCTTGGCGACCGTCTCTCTTGAGGACTAGATGCTGGGTGAAAGGCGCAAAACGGGAATCAGTGGGACACCGGGATATTGCAACCATCAGAAATATGAGCCAGTCGCCAAGCGTCCGAATGTCAGACACGTGATCACGGCGGCGACGGTCGTAAGAGTGAAAAATGGTCACGACTGGCTTTTTTCAGTGCCGTTGTAACTTGGAACGGTCACTAAACCAACTGCTGTAAGTTGAGGTGTTTGAGGAGGGTAGAAAAGAGCACCCAATATGGCTTAAGAATGAATAATAATAATAATAATAATAATAATAATAATCAAGAGAGGAATATTTCAAGGAGATTCATTATCACCATTACCATTTGTTATTGCACTGTTTCCTCTGTCAACAATACTGAATAACTCAGGACATGGCTATCAAACATCAAAAACATCTGCCAGACTATCCCACCTCCTGTATATGGATGATCTGAAGCTGTATGGAAAAACATCATCTGAAATAGAATCGCTGCTCAACACTGTCCGTATATATAGCCAAGATATTGTAATGGAGTTTGGCTTGGACAAATGTGCCACACTTACTATCAAACAAGGAAAAATAGTGAAAACTGAAGGAATCAAGATGCCCCACGAAAATAACATTAAGAGTCTGGATGAGGAAGAGTACTACAAATACTTGGGTATCCTTCAAGCTGACAACATCAAGCACACTGAAGTCAAGAAAAAGATTAGAGATGAATACATCAAGAGAGTGAAGAAGATCTTAAAATCCAAACTCAATGGAGGAAATACCATAAAGGCAATCAACACCTGAGCAATTCCAGTCATTAGGTACACAGCTGGAATAGTGGACTGGACTCAAGCAGAACTAAAAGCAATGGATAGGCAGACCAGAAAAATAATGACAATGAATCACGCCCTTCATCCACGCAGTGACATTGATAGACTTTATCTACCAAGGCAAATAGGTGGGCGTGGAATGCTACAAGTACATCAGATGGTTGAAGAAGAAAAAATGGCTTTGGAAGAATGTCTGAAGAACAATGACGAAGATGCACTGAAATTAGTATATCAGGAAGGCTTACTGACTACTGGAGAGACCAAACTGGCCTACAAGAAAGATCAAATGAAGAACAGAATAGAGGCATGGGAAGATAAAGCACTACATGGCCAATACATTAAAAAAAATAGCTGGGAAAGCAGATAATAATAAAACCTGGCAATGGCTAAGAGCAGGAAAATTGAAGAAAGAGACCGAGGGACTAATTCTGGCTGCACAAGACCAAGCCTTAAGGACAAATGCATACAAAGTCAAAATTGAGAAGACAGCAACAGACAGTAAGTGCCGCCTATGCAAAGAAGCTGAAGAAACAGTGGACCACCTGGTAAGCTGTTGCAAGAAGATTGCACAGACTGACTACAAGCAGTGGCATGACAAAGTAGCAACAATGGTGCATTGAAAGATCTGCAAAAAATATCATTTGCCTGTAAGTAAAAACTGGTGGGATCATAAAATAGAGAAAGTCATAGAAAATGATAAAGTTAAACTGCTCTGGGACTTCAGAATTCAAACAGACAAGCATCTGCAACATAACACCCCAGACTTAACAATTGTCGATAAGAAAGACAAAAACAGTCTGGATAGTGGATGTGGCAGTGCCTGGAGACAGCAGAATAGACGAGAAAGAACTGGAGAAGATCACAAAATACAAAGACCTACAAATAGAAATAGAAAGACTGTGGCAAAGGCAAGCAAGGGTAGTACCAATAGTCATAGGCGCCTTGGGTGCAATCCCAAAACAACCAGGAATATAAATTCTTCCATTCCCCAGCATCCAGTCAGAAATGAAAAAGCTTCTTGGATGAGAAGCGAAACATCTGGAAGGAAAAACAAAGGAAGTCCAGTTGCCTCTTGAAAAAGCATCTTTTGGGATAACCATGACCTGGATGACTGAGAATCTCCATAGACAATAGAAATAGATATCAGAATAGAAATAGAAATAGAAATAGGAATAGGAATAGGAATAGGAATAGAATAGAATAGAATAGAATAGAATAGAATAGAATAGAATAGAATAGAATAGAATAGAATAGAATAGCAGAGTTGGAAGGGACCTTGGAGGTCTTCTAGTCCAGCCCCCTGCTCAAGCAGGAGAACCTAAACCATCTCAGACAAGTGACTGTCCAGTCTCTTCTTAAAAACCTCCAGTGATGGAGCATCTACAACTTCTGGTGGCAAGCTGTTCCACTGGTTAATTGTCCTTATTGTTAGGAAGTTTCTCCTTAAGTCCAGATTGCTTCTCTCTTTGATTAGTTTCTTGTCCTGCCCTCTGGTGCTTTGGAGAAGAGATAGAACCCCCCCCCTTTGTGGCAGCCCCTCCAATACGGGACCATTCCTGTCCTGCAATCATCTAGATGGCCTCTAGGTGGCAGCAAAGTTATGCCAAAAAAACCTTACCTCTGCCACCATCTAGTGGTCATCTGGACATCTGCAGACCAGATTTGATCCTCTTATCCTTTCAATTGCCAACAAAAGTACGTATAGTCAAGGCCATGGTTTTCCCAATTGCAATGTATGGCTGTGAAAGTTGGACCATAAGAAAGGCTGAGCGCCAAAGAATGGAGGCCGTTGAACTATGGTGCTGGAGAAGACTCCTGCAAGTCCCCTGGAGTGCAAGGCGATCCAACCAGTCAGTCCTAGAGGAGATCAACCCCGATTGCTCTCTAGAAGGCCAGATCCTGAAGTTGAAACTCAAGTACTTTGGCCACCTAAGGAGAAGGAAGGACTCACTGGAGAAGGGCCTAATGCTGGGAAAGATGGAGGGCAAGAGAAGAAGGGGACGACAGAGAACGAGGTGCCTGGATGGAGTCACTGAAGCAGTAGGCATGAGCTTCAATGGACTCCAGAAGATGGTAGAGGATGGGAAGACCTGGAAGAACGTTGTCCATGGGGTCGCGATGGGTCGGACATGACTTCGCAACTAACAACAACAACAATCCTTTCAGTGTTTATTCTGCACAAATTGCACCATCGCTGTATATCGGAAGGTATGTGTGTTAAAGAAAAAGAAAAAAAAAAACAACGACAAAAAACGTCGGAAAACTGGTGCCGAGATGATTGCAGCCCAAACTGAGGTGTTCCAGAGACAGATTCTTCGTCGATAGGTCAGCTCAACTCAGTTAGGGAGTTAAAGGAGGGTTTAAACAATTCTCCTCATTATAGAATAATTGTTTTGACCGGAAAGCTTCCCGTTAAAATTCTGACCCTTCGCTAGAAAATGGGATCACAGGTGCATTTAATAAATGAAAATGGTGAGAGCAATCTCCAGGCTTCCTGAGTAACGAAAAGAGATAAGTCGGAAAAAATTGAGATGGGAGCCACGGCTGGGTCACCCAAGCTCCATCTCACAATAGATGCAAAAGTGTAGGGGCCTTCGATCACACAGTTGCTGCTGCCCTCGTGACTTTTTTGACCCTCCCCTGGATACCTCTAAGACAGAGGACCCCAATCTTTGGGGCGCCAGGGACCACCGGTTCCGTGGAGAGAGGGTTTTCCACGGAGTGCAGGGTGTATGCTGCAGCCCGGTACCAATCCACGGACCGGGGGTGGGAGACCCCTGCTCTAAGATAATAATAGTAATAGTAATAATAATAATAATAGTAGTAGTAGTAGTAGTAGTAGTAGTAGTAGTAGTAATAATAATAACAATAACAATAATAATAGTAATAGTAATAGTAATGGAGACAGCAGAATAGACGAGGAAGAACTGGAGAAGATAACAAAATACAAAGACCTACAAATAGAAATAGAAAGACTGTGGCAAAAGCAAGCAAGGGTAGTACCAATAGTCATAGGCGCCTTGGGTGCAATCCCAAAACAACTGGAGCACCACTTGAACACCATTGGCATTGACAAATTCGCTATTAGTCAATTGCAAAAGGCGGCCTTACTAGGAACTGCTTCCATCCTGCGACGATATTTGTAATACCATCAAACATCCACATCTGCCTATCCCAGGTCCTGGGTAAGGACTCGATAGGTAGACAAAATGCCAGATCCAGTCTGAACATCTGGCTGACTGTGCAATGATCCATAATAATAATAATGTTGGAAGGGATCTTGGAGGTCTTCTAGTCCAACCCCCTGCTCAGGCAGGAAACCCTATACCATTTCAGACAAATGGCTGTCCAGTCTCTTCTTAAGAACTTCCAGTGTTGGAGCATTCACTGCTTCTGGAGGCAGGTTGTTCCACTGGTTAATTGTTCTCACTGTTGGGAAGTTTCTCCTTAGTTTTAGGTTGCTTCTCTCCTTGATTAGTTTCCATCCGTTGCTTCTTGTCCTGCCCTCTGGTGCTTTGGAGAATAGCTTGACTCCCTCTTCTTTGGGGCAGTCCCTGAGATATTGGCACATAGCTATCCTGTCCCCCCTAGTCCTTCTCTTCATTAAACTAGACATACCCAATTCCAGCCACCGTTCCTTATGTCTTTTAGCCTCCAGTCCCCTGATCCTCTTTGTTGCTCTTCTCTGCACTCTTTCTAGACTCTCACCCTTTTTTTTACATCATGGTGACCAAAACTGGATGCAGGATTCCAAGTGTGGCCTTACCAAGGCCTTGTAAAGTGGTATTAACCCTTCACATGATCTTGATTCTATCCCTCTGTTCATGCAGCCCAGCACTGTGTTGGCTTTTTGGGCAGCTGCAGCACACGGCTGGCTCATATCTAAGTGATTGTCCACTAGGACTCCAAGACACTTCCTTGATTTGGATTGGGGTTACCCGTTTTGGGCTGCAAATATTTAGATGACCAACAGAGGGTGCCAATGAGTTTAAGTGTCTTTTGCCGCCACCGAGTGATCAAGGGAGGTACTGCGGCTTTGATCCAACAATATGCCGGGTCCCCGAAATGACCCCCCCCCATTGTGATTCAACGAGGTAGTCATAGGAAAGGAAAAGAATAAGTAAATCCTCGAGAGCCAGAAGGAGAGAAGTAATAAATAAATAAACCAAGATGAAATGATAGTCAATTCAAAGTTAAATATTAGTACTAAGGCTAATATTTATCATGGGGCTATTATGTTCTCTTGGTTTTTGCTCTGGATTCTCAGGGGAAGGCCCCGTCACCAAGTGCCAGAAAAGCGTAGGATTTTGTTTCACACTGCTATGGCCGCCATCTTGACTTTTGTGACACTCTCTATGGACACACACTGCCTTGGGGAGGAAAAGCAGGGGTACCCATCCTTACAAATACACACACAGACACACAGAGAGGAGGGGAGGGGGGAGGGAGAGAGAAGCAAAACAGACGGCCTTGTGCATCTTTCTTTTAAAAACTTTAAAAACACACAGACATAGTAGCAAAACACACTGCCCCGTGCACACCCAGAGAAGCGAAACACACTGTCCTGTACGCACCCAGAGAAGTGAAGCATACTTCCCCGTGCACACCCAGGATATCAAAACACACTGCCCTGTGCACACCCAGAGAAGCGAAACACACTGTCCTGTACGCACCCAGAGAAGTGAAGCATACTTCCCCGTGCACACCCAGGATATCAAAACACACTGCCCCGTGCACACCCAGAGAAGCGAAACACACTGTCCTGTACGCACCCAGAGAAGTGAAGCATACTTCCCCGTGCACACCCAGGATATCAAAACACACTGCCCCGTGTACACCCAGAGAAGCGAAACACACTGTCCTGTGCACACCCAGGGTAGTAAGACACTGTCCTGTGCACACCAAGGATACCAAAACACACTGTCCCATGCACACCCAAGGTAGCAAAACACACTGCCCATTCACACCCAGAGAAGTGAAGCACACCTCCCCATGCACATCCAGTGTATGAAAACACACTTCCCCATTCACACCCAGAGAAGCGAAACACACTGTCCTGTGCACACCCGGGGTAGTAAGACACTGTCCTGTGCACACCCAGGGTATCATAACACACTTCACCATTCACACCCAGAGAAGCGAAGCACGTTTCCCTGTGAACACCAGGGTATCAAAACACACTTCCCCGTGTACACCCAGGGTGGCAAAACACTCTGCCCCATTCACACGCAGAGAAGCGAAGCACCCTTCCCCGTGCCCATGCAGAATAGCAAAAGGCCCTGCCCTGTGCACACTCACAGAATAGCCTTGTGCATCCTTTCTTTGGACACCTCTGTGTGCCAGTGACACCCACACCCACAAAGGCTACACAATACCCTCCCCACCATTGCAGCAACCTCTCAAAGTAGCCGATGCCAACTGGGGCTCGGCCTGCAAGCGATCAACCAGCTTTTTGGCCCAAAGGAGACCAGGGATGGGAATTTTTAACAATAGGCACCGAAAAGGATTGTGCCACAAATGTCACGCACACAAGTCTGACGTGGCGGAGAAAATGCGCCCAAAGAGGAAAAAAGAGAGGGAGGGAGAAAGGGAGGGAGGGGAACGGCCTAGCTCTGCATCTTTGTGACAGTGATGTCCATCATCTTTCTTTTCCAAATTTGAAAAGGGGAGGAGAGGGGGGGGAAAAAGAGAGAAACGCCTCTGTATTTGTGCGTGCGACTTTGTGAATGTGTACACAGAGATGGGATTCTTTATCCAAGCTTGAAGAAGGGAAGTTTTGTCTAGTCCGTTTTCTCCCGGGGGGGGGAGGCCTCTCTCGAAGTTTAGCCACATACGGAAAACGACAACCGAACTGGCGTTTTCTAAAGAAACCACAGCCTCTCCTTTGTGGGAAGTTCATTCAGGAAAAGCTGCTTTTATTCCCATTTTAGGGTGTTTTTTTTTAAGCCGGCAAGTAGGGTAAAAAAAGCAGTCTGCGTTTAAACAAAGTCCTGCTCCGTGCGTGAGGATTGTGGAGTGTGTGTGTGTGTGTGTGTCTGCTGGGGAAAAAAAACTCTTTTGTGCCCAACTTATAGCCTGAACAAGCGCAAGACTGTCTACAACCGTTCGTTTAGTGCCCGTTCAAAGTTACAACAAAGTCCCTGAAAAAAGTGACTTAGGACCATTTTTCACACTTACGACCGTTGTGGTCTCTTCGGGGTCCCGTGATCAAAATTCGGAGGCTTGGCAAGTGACTCCTATTTACGATGGTGGCGGTGTCCCTAGGGGGGGGTCACGTGATCCCTTTTCGCGACCTTCTGACAAGCAAAGTCAAAGGAGAAGCCAGAGTCCATGAACAATTATGTTATTCATTTAGCCAGTGCAACGATTCACTTAACAACTGTGGCAAGAAAGGTCACAGAATGGGACAAAACTCACTTAACAACTGTCTCACTTAACAAGAGAAATTTGGAGCTCAGTTGTGGTCATAAGTCGAGGACTCTCTCTCTCTCCATCTTTTTCTTTCTTTCTTTCTTTCTTTCTTTCTTTCTTTCTTTCTTTCTTTCATCTCTCTTTCTTTCTTTCATCTCTCTTTCTTTCTATCTTTCTTTCCATCTTTCTTTCTTTTTCTATTTCTTTCTTTCCTTCTCTCCTTTCTTTCTTTCTTTCTTTCTTTCTTTCTTTCTTTCTTTCTTTCTTCCATCTCTCTTTTTCTCTCTTTCCATCTTTCTTTCTTTCTCTTTCTTTCTTTCCCTCCATCTCTCCATTTTTCTTTATTTCTTTCTTTTTCTTCTTTCTTTCTTTCTTTCTTTCTTTCTTTCTTTCTTCCATCTTTCTTTCTTTCTTCCATCTCTTTTTCTCTCTTTCTTTCCATCTTTCTTTCTTTCCATCTTTCTTTCTTTCCTTCTCTCCATCTCTCCATTTTTTCTTTCTTTCTTTTTATTTCTATTTCTTTTTTTCTTTCCTTCTCTCCACCTCTACATCTTTCTTTCTCTCCATCTCTCCATTTTTTCCTTTCTTTTTCTTTCTTTCTTTCTTTCTTTCTTTCTTTCTTTCTTTCTTTCTTTCTTTCTTTCTTTCTTTCTTTCTTTCTTTCTCTTTCTTTCTTCCATCTTTCTTTCTTTCTTTCTTTATTTCCTTCCTTCCTTCCCTCCCCCTCCGTGTGTGTGTGTATATGAGCTCAAAGGCCCTTCCATCCCTGCGCTCCAAGGCCTTGCTCCCTGGGGGAATCACTTCTTTGCAAGGCCCAGATGAGACAACCCAAGTGAGTGAGCCTGGTCGTGCCTTCCCGGGCACCCTGGCAGGCTGAGGTGGACCCCCCCCCTTTGCATCACTGCCCTTTACCTGCACCAGGTGGGAACCACGGAGGTGAGCCCACGTTCCCCCACTCGTCCCCCTCTTCCCAGGTGGAGAAGTGGAGGTGTCCTCCCCTCAAATCTCCAGCTGTTTCCTTCCGAACGGATTAACGTATAATAAAACAGCCATCGGGTACCTGACAGCTGTTGATGGATTGGAAATCCATCAGTTTTGACAAGGGGGGAAGCGGCTCCTTCATGCTAATCTACAGACACTACCAGGCTAAAAAAGCTGCTTTTTTCTCCCTTTTTCTCCTTTTTTTTTTTTTCCTGGCAAACCATCCATTTTATTTTCCACCCAGGAAGGGACGTCCCGAAGACCGACCGGAGGAGATATTTTCTCATCCACGTCGTCCTCAACTTACGACTATTCGTTTAGCAACCGTTCAACGCGGCAACGGCGCTGTGAAAAGTGACACGGCCGCGTTTCACGCTTACGACCCTTGCGGCAAGTGATCAAAACTCAGACTTTTGGCAATGGACTCGTATTTACGACGGTCGCTGTATACCGGGGTCGGGGGATCCCCTTTTGCGACCGTCTGATCAGCAAAGTCAACGGCAGGAAAGCTGGATTCACTGAACAAGTGTGTTCCTCACTTAATAACGGCAGTGATTTGCTTAGCGGCGGTGGGAAGAAAGGTCGTAAAATGGGGCAAAACTCAGCAACCGTCTGGCTTAGCGATGGAAATTTTGGGCGCAGTTCAGATCGTAAGCCAAGGACTACCTATATACCTCAAGTGTTCTAAGCGGGAAGGGAACTGCGAGGTCCTCTAGTCTGACCCTCCCTCCCTCCCTTCGGCGCTGCACTCCTCTAAGCTAGCACCTCAAACAGTCGTAAATAAGCAACTGTCCTGTCGCTTCCCAGTAACGGTTCCTAATTTCAAAGCAGAATAACAGATTCGGAAGGGACCTTGGAGGTCTTCTAGTCCAACCCCAGGCAGGAAACCTGGTATACCAATCTCTTCTTAAAAACCTCCTGTGTAGAAGACTTTGTCTGTTTTTATTTTCCTAGGCTGTCCAGTCGAAAGGGGCCTTGAAGGTCATCCAGTCCATCCTGATCATTCAGAAAAACTAATTCAAGCCACTTTGAGGAAGAGTTTACTAGAATAACAGATTCGGAAGGGACCTTGGAGGTCTTCTAGTCCAACCTCTTGCTCAAGCAGGAGACTCTAGCCCAGGGGGAGGCGACTTTGGCTCTTTTATGACTCGTGGACTTCAACTCCCAGAATTCCTGAGCCAGCATGGCTCAGCTTGGAAACCTCTCCCTTTCCCCTCAGCATGGCTGGCTCAGGAATTCTGGGAGTTGAAGTCCACGAGTCATAAAAGAGGTGAGGTTGCCTACCTCTGGCCTAGGCTTAGGCCGCTTTATGACTCGTGGACTTCAACTCCCAGAATTCCTGAGCCAGCCATGCTGAGGAGACAGGGAGAGGTTTCCAAGCTGAACCATGCTGGCTCAGGAATTCTGGGAGTTGAAGTCCACCAGTCATGAGGGGGCCATAATTCCCCCATGCTGGCTCAGGAATTCTGGGAGTTGAAGTCCACCAGTCATGAAGGGGCCATAGTTCCCCCATGCTGCCTGAGGAATTCTGGGAGTTGAAGTCCACGAGTCATAAAAGAGCCAAGGTTGCCTATCCCTGGTTGGTCAGTTGGTCTGTCTGTCATCTAGGGTAGGGGTAGGCAACCTTGGCTCTTTTATGACTCGTGGACTTCAACTCCCAGAATTCCTGAGCCAGCCATGCTGAGGGGAAAGGGAGAGGTTTCCAAGCTGAGCCATGCTGGGTCAGGAATTCTGGGAGCTGAAATCCACGAGTCATAAAAGAGCCAAGGTTGCCTACCCCCTGGTCTAGGCCTAGGCCACTTTATGACTCGTGGACTTCAACTCCCAGAATTCCTGAGCCAGCATGGCTCAGCTTGGAAACCTCTCCCTTTCCCCTCAGCGTGGCTGGCTCAGGAATTCTGGGAGTTGAAGTCCACGAGTCATAAAAGAGCCAAGGTTGCCTCCCCCTGCATCCCATTTCAGACAAAATGGAGGTCCGGTCTCTTCTTGACCATCTCCAAATTCCTCCTCCGATTTCCACAGAGACCAGAACCTCCCCTCTTCCGTGGGACAGCCATTACACGGACGTTTCCCAACTTTCCAGTGGGTGGACTTCATTTCCAGGAATTTCCCAGACCACCCAGGATCCTTGACCACATGGATTCTGTAAGGACCCACCCCACTTTGCATCTTAAGAAGACAGAACTCTTGGAATAATTCTTCCAACAGGAATCCTTTATTAAGAAGAAGTGGTTGCAGGCATGCTAGACAGGACTTGGGGTCCAAGCCCTCCCATTCAAGGTTTTAAGGGGTTCCCCAGTAGTCCCACCCAATCAACCCCCCTTCCAGTGATAGTTTCAGGTATCACAATTCCACCCCCTTTTTTCTTTCTTCCGTCTGGATGGAGACTTCAGATAACTACATGAAAGGCAAATACCCTTCTTTGTTATGGTAAGGTTCTTTGGCTTTGAGGTTACAATAAACACACATTCAGCATTCAGCTCCTTGAAGTATACTGAAGGAAGTGAGGGCCATAAAGCCCCTTTGTTCTCCCCCTTTTCTCCCTCTTATGGCAGAATCCAGAGAAGGCAGAATTGGGAGTTTCTATATTTGATAATTAAAGATGAAATATAATTGGATTCTGACAGATTCCTAAAATTCTGGCCTCCATTTCAACCAGGCCTGATTCCAGATAGAAAGGGTTTTTTTTCTTTCTTTCTTTTTTCAGGGAGCGAGTTCAAGTTCTGCCACGATGCCTGAGTTGGGGAACTCCACTCCAAATGGGTGAAACATGCCACGAACAGCATCTGGTTCTGGGTGCGAAACCCCGGCAGCCGGATCTCTGGAGAAATAGGATCGGTGCCATTTCCTGTCACCTGCTGGGAATGGTGAATTCGGAAGGAAGTTCTGGACCCTTTCTGGATCCGGCGGGAGTTCCACATCTGGAATCTGTTCGGAGGATCCCTGGGTTAAAGCGACCCAGGAGAATCAAGAGGAGGGGGGGGGCTGGTGGGATTCAGGTAAAAACATCCAGAACTTGGATCTATCTCCAAATGGGTCTCAGTTTTCCACTAGATAACCAGACTGGTGGGGGGGGTGAAGTAGGAAGAAGCAGGATTGCTGAGTGGAATCTGTCTGTCTGTCTATCTCACTCATTCATTTATTCATTTCTCCATCATCTATCTCTGTCACCATCCCTTACTATCATCTCCTTCTTTCCTTCTTTCCTTCCTTCCTTCCTTCCTTCCTTCCTTCCTTCCTTCCTTCCTTCCTTCCTCTCTTCCTATCTTCTTTCCTTCCTTCTTTCCTTTCTTCCTTCTTTCTTTCTTTCCTTCCTTCCTTCCTCTCTTCCTTCCTTCCTTCTTTCCTTCCTTCCTTCCTTCCTTAAACCATTCACACTCCTTCCTTTTTCTTTTCCTTCCTTCCTTCCTTCCTCTCTTCCTTCTTTAACCCATTCACACTCCTTCCTTTTTCTTTTCCTTCCTTCCTTCTTTTCTTCCTTCCTTCCTTAACCCATTCACACTTTCCTTCCTTTTTCTTTTCCTTCCTTCCTTTCTTCTTTCCTGTCCTTCCTTCCTTGCTTCCCCATTCACATCTTTTTCCTTCCTTCCTTCCTTCCTTCCTTCCTTTCCTTCCTTCCTTCCTTCCTTTCCTTCCTTCCTTTTTCTTTTCCTTCCTTCCTTTCTTCTTTCCTGTCCTTCCTTCCTTGTTTCCCCATTCACATCTTTTTCCTTCCTTCCTTCCTTCCTTCCTTCCTTCCTTCCTTCCTTCCTTCCTTCCTTTCCTTCCTTCCTTCCTTCCTTCCCTTCCTTCCTTCCTCTGTCCTTCCTTCCTTGCTTCCCCATTCACATCTTTTTCCTTCCTTCCTTCCTTCCTTCCTTCCTTCCTTCCTTCCTTTTTCTTTTCCTTCCTTCCTTTCTTCTTTCCTGTCCTTCCTTCCTTGTTTCCCCATTCACATCTTTTTCCTTCCTTCCTTCCTTTCCTTCCTTCCTTCCTTCCTTCCTTTCCTTCCTTTTTCTTTTCCTTCCTTCCTTTCTTCCTTCCTGTCCTTCCTTCCTTGTTTCCCCATTCACATCTTTTTTCTTCCTTCCTTCCTTCCTTCCTTTCCTTCCTTCCTTCCTTTCTTCCTTCCCTTCCTTCCTCTGTCCTTCCTTCCTTGCTTCCCCATTCACATCTTTTTCCTTCCTTCCTTCCTTCCTTCCTTCCTTCCTTCCCTTCCTTCCTTCCTCTGTCCTTCCTTCCTTGCTTCCCCATTCACATCTTTTTCCTTCCTTCCTTCCTTCCTTCCTTCCTTCCTTCCTTCCTTCCTTTCCTTCCTTCCTTCCTCTCTTCCTTCCTTCCTTCTTTCCTTCCTTCCTTCCTTCCTTAAACCATTCACACTCCTTCCTTTTTCTTTTCCTTCCTTCCTTCCTTCCTCTCTTCCTTCTTTAACCCATTCACACTCCTTCCTTTTTCTTTTCCTTCCTTCCTTCTTTTCTTCCTTCCTTCCTTAACCCATTCACACTTTCCTTCCTTTTTCTTTTCCTTCCTTCCTTTCTTCTTTCCTGTCCTTCCTTCCTTGCTTCCCCATTCACATCTTTTTCCTTCCTTCCTTCCTTCCTTCCTTCCTTCCTTTCCTTCCTTCCTTCCTTCCTTTCCTTCCTTCCTTTTTCTTTTCCTTCCTTCCTTTCTTCTTTCCTGTCCTTCCTTCCTTGTTTCCCCATTCACATCTTTTTCCTTCCTTCCTTCCTTCCTTCCTTCCTTTCCTTCCTTCCTTCCTTCCTTCCTTCCCTTCCTTCCTTCCTCTGTCCTTCCTTCCTTGCTTCCCCATTCACATCTTTTTCCTTCCTTCCTTCCTTCCTTCCTTCCTTCCTTCCTTTTTCTTTTCCTTCCTTCCTTTCTTCTTTCCTGTCCTTCCTTCCTTGTTTCCCCATTCACATCTTTTTCCTTCCTTCCTTCCTTTCCTTCCTTCCTTCCTTCCTTCCTTTCCTTCCTTTTTCTTTTCCTTCCTTCCTTTCTTCCTTCCTGTCCTTCCTTCCTTGTTTCCCCATTCACATCTTTTTTCTTCCTTCCTTCCTTCCTTCCTTCCTTTCCTTCCTTCCTTCCTTCCTTCCCTTCCTTCCTCTGTCCTTCCTTCCCCATTCACATCTTTTTCCTTCCTTCCTTCCTTCCTTCCTTCCTTCCTTCCTTCCTTCCTTCCTTCCTTCCCTCCTTCCTTCCCTTCCTTCCTTCCTCTGTCCTTCCTTCCTTGCTTCCCCATTCACATCTTTTTCCTTCCTTCCTTCCTTCCTTCCTTCCTTCCTTCCTTCCTTCCTTCCTTCCCTCCTTCCTTCCCTTCCTTCCTTCCTCTGTCCTTCCTTCCTTGCTTCCCCATTCACATCTTTTTCCTTCCTTCCTTCCTTCCTTCCTTCCTTCCTTCCTTCCTTCCTTCCTTCCTTCCTTCCTTCCATCTCCTCTCTCCCCTCTCTCTCTCCCTTGCCCTCCCCTTCCTCCTCCATCCCTTTCTTTTTTCCTCCCTCTCTCCTTCCTCCCTCCCCTCCCCTCCCATTCCCTCTTCTCCTCCCTCCCTTTCTTTTTTCTTCCTCCCCTCCCCTCTCCTCTTCCTCCCTTCTTCCCTTCCCCTCCATCTTCTTCCTCCTCTCCCTCCCTCCCTCCCTCTTTCCCTCCTTCTCTTTGCTTGCTTTCTTGCTTACCTGCCTGCTCCTCCCTCGCATTGCCAAACCTGTCAGGAACGATGGCAATCCCAAAGACTTTCCTTATTATTTATTGATTCTATTTATAATATTTCTACCCACCATCGTCCCCCGACTCTCGGCAGTTTGCAATAATTAGCAGCACAACGAGTATTTCAATTAAATTGTCTGCGCTTGCAACTCACATGCGCCCAATCTGAAACCCATAAATGCAGATATAGTTAAAATATCCAGGCAACTGTGTTGTCTATACAACACCCCACAGCAAAAATTCCCCAGGGAGTAGTGGAGCCATCTCTACCACCAGGCCTGGATATGCCATTATTAAGTTAAATTAAATCTAAAATCCGTGGGACCGTCAAGCGTAGCCCAACGGAGAGTGATTGGAGTGTAATAATAACATTAAAATGATACTGATGATGATGATGATGATGTTAAAAATAACTGTGGGCTAAAAACCAATTAAGGCCTACAGGGTGGTTGAAGGCCCTGTCTCTTAACCAGCTTCTAAACAGCTGTTGAAATTGGGACCATCTTGGTTTCTGGGCCACCAGGGATGTCCAACTAGGGTAGGTTATCCAAAAATCAACGGGCCATCCCGGCATGATTTGAAGCTTTGTGCAAAAAAAGGGACACCCTGCCATGGATCCCATTTTGGCTTTTTGGACCCCTTTCCATGGAGACCTCTAGGTCCCAAATCCACCGGACGGTCCTTCCGCTTCAGAACTGAAGGTGTCTGAGATGGAAGTGGAGCAGAATGTGGGTGGCCCATACATAAATCAAGCAAAATGTGATTTGGGGATGGATGGATGGAATGGGTGGATAGGATGAGTGGATGGATGGATGGAATGGATGAGTGGATGGATAAAATGGATGATTGGATGGATGGATGGATGGATGGATAGGATGAGTGGATGGATGGATGGAATGGATGAGTCAATGGATGGATGGATGGATGAGTGGATGGATGGATAGGATGAGAGGATGGGTGATGAATGGAAAGAGGGATGGATGGATGGATGGATGGATGGATGGATGGATGGATAAGATGAAGTGGATGGGGGATGGATGGAAGAAAGGAACAGTGTATGTATGTATTTATGTATATATGTATGGGTGGAGAGATGGATGGATGAGTAGATGGATTAGTGGATGGATGGATGGATGGATGGATGAAGGGAACGATGGATGGATGAGTAGGTGGATGGAATGGATGAAGGAAGGATAAATGGATGGATGGATGGGTGGGTGGGTAGGTGGATGGATGGATGGATGGATAGGATGAGTGGATGGGTGAGGGATGAATGGAGGAAGGGAAGGATGAATGGGTGAATGAATGGATGGATAAGATGAGTGGATGGGTGATGGATGGATGAAAGGATGGATGGATGAAATGGATGATGAATGGAGGAAAAAAAGGATGGATGGGTGGATGAAAGGAAAAATGGGTGGGTGGATGGATGGATGGATAAGGAAGTGGATGGGGATGGATGGAGGAAAAGAACGGTGTATATATGTATTTATGTACGTATTTATGTATATATGTATGGGTGGATAGATGGGTGGATGGATGAGTAGATTGATTAGTGGATGGAGGGAGGGAGGGAGGAAGTGATGGAAGGATGGATGGATGGGGGATGGCTGGATGAAGATGAGTGGATGTGTGATGGATGGATGAAAGGAAGGGAAGGATGGATGGGTAAGTGGATGGATGGAATGGATGGAGGAAAGGAAGGAAGGAAGGATGGATGGAATTGGATGGATGGATAGAATGAGTGGATGGGTGATGGATTAATGGAGGAAGGGAAGGATGGGTGGATGGCTGGATGAAGATGAGTGGATGGGTGATGGATGAAAGGAAGGGAAGGATGGATGGGTAAGTGGATGGACGGAATGGATGGAGGAAAGGAAGGAAGGAAGGATGGATGGAATTGGATGGATGGATAGAATGAGTGGATGGGTGATGGATTAATGGAGGAAGGGAAGGATGGGTGGATGGCTGGATGAAGATGAGTGGATGGGTGATGGATGGATGAAAGGAAGGGAAGGATGGATGGGTAAGTGGATGGACGGAATGGATGGAGGAAAGGAAGGAAGGAAGGATGGATGGAATTGGATGGATGGATGAAGATGAGTGGATGGGTGATGGATGGATGAAAGGAAGGGAAGGATGGGTGGGTAGGTGGATGGATGGAATGGATGGAGGAAAGGAAGGAAGGATGGAGGAGGGGGACAGAGGAAGGGATGGCTAGATAGATGTAATTCTGGGAGTTGAAGTCCACAAGTCTTCAAGTTGCCATTTGGCAGACTCCCGGCCTAGAAAAAGGGAAACCGTGCAGTCCTCAGAGGAAGCAAGGGTCACCTGACCCAAAATCTTTCAAAGGGGAGAAGATGGATTCCTTCCGGGAGGAAGGAGAAGAACAAGGAAGGCGAGAGTGACACAAGCAGTCCTCGTCTTACAATCACTCGTTTAGTGACCCAAGTTACGAGAGCCCTGAGGAAAACTGACTTACGAGAGTTTGTCGCCCTTAACGACCACGGCAAGCATCCCCAGGGTCGCCATTTTCGGACGCCTCGCAACCGACTCCTATTTATGACGGTTTGCAGCGTCTAGGGGTCACGTGATCCCCCCTACCCCTTTTGGCAAACCTCTGACGAGCAAAGTCATTTGGGGGAGGGGCTTGGGGGCAAGGGGAAAGGGGGAGGGGCTTGGGGGCAGGGAGAAAGGGGGAGGGGCTTGGGGGCAGGGAGAAAGGGAGAAAGGGGGAGGGGCTTGAGGGCAAGGAGAAAGGGGGAGGGGCTTGGGGCAGGGAGGAAAGGGGGAGAGGCTGGGGGGCAGGGGGAAAGGGGGAGGGGCTGGGGGGCAGGGAGAAAGGGGGAGGGGCTGGGGGGCAAGGAGAAAGGGGGAGGGGCTGGGGGCAGGGAGAAAGGGGGAGGGGCTGGGGGGCAGGGGGAAAGGGGGAGAGGCTGGGGGGCAGGGGGAAAGGGGGAGGGGCTGGGGGGCAGGGAGAAAGGGGGAGGGGCTGGGGGGCAAGGAGAAAGGGGGAGGAGCTTGGGGGCAGGGAGAAAGGGGAAGGGGCCTGGGGCAAGGAGAAAGGGGGAGGGGCTTGGGGGGGAGGGGCTTGGGGGAGGGGGGAGGGGCTTGGGGCAGGGAGAAAGGGGGAGGGGCTTAGGGAGAAAGGGGGAGGGGGTTGGTGGCAAGGAGGAAGGGGGAGAGGCTTGGGGCAGGGAGAAAGGGGGAGGGGCTTGGGGGCAGGGAGAAAGGGGGAGGGGCTTGGGTGTCTCGGCTTTCCAAATCCTTAATTTCATTGTCATTCATTCGTCCGTTCGTTCATTCCTCATATTTCCACACCATCTATCTCACCTAAGAGGCTCTGGGCCACAACGATAAAATTTTATTTTACAAATTGGCCTCTTTGGCAGAAGGCTTTTTGGGACCTGACTCCGATAGATTAATATCTTGATCAAAGCCAGAAAGAGGCTGTACGCTTGCTAAAGAGCAGCCCTTTGCGGGACAGAAAAATAAAATAAAAAAATTGAGCCCTTTTGATAAGCCGTATCCTTCAGGGCCCGGGGAAGCCCTTGATCTCTGATGACACCAACAGTTTTCCCCACCATTTTGATGAAACTGCGGGCTTGGATCCAGACCAGGGGTCTTCCAACTTGGCCCTTTTGTGACTTGTGGACTTCAACTCCCAGAATTCCTCAGTCGGCCATTTTGATGAAACTGCAGGCTTGGATCCAGACCAGGGGTCTTCCAACTTGGCCCTTTGATGACTGGTGGACTTCAATTCCCAGAATTCCTCAGTCGGCCATTTTGATGAAACTGCGGGCTTGGATCCAGGGGCTTTCAAACTTGGCCCTTTTATGACTTGTGGACTTCAATTCCCAGAATTCCTCAGCCAGGCACCCTTGTCTGGCTGAGGAATTCTGGGAGTTAAGTCCACAAGTCATAAAGGCCAAGTTTGAACGCCCCTGGTTTTCCCTATCCTGAGAACTGTGGTTTCTATCTAATCAGCTTCGTTCTTTACAGCAATGTTTCCCAGCCTTAGCAAGCTGTGTGTAGACTTTGTGTCCCAGAATTCCCCAGCCAGCATTGTGTAGACTCCCAGAATTCCCCAGCTAGCCTGCAGGCAGAGATTCCCAACCTTAGACACTTCAAAGTGAGTGGACTCCACCTCCCAGAATTCCCCAGCCAGCTTTATGGTCTGTGGACCTCAACTCCCAGAATTCCCCAGCCAGCATTTTGTGGACTTCGACTTCCAAAATTGCTCAGAACACGCTGCAGAACAGCGTTTCTCAACCTTAGAAACTTCAAGGTGGGTGGACTTCAACTCTCAGAATTCCCCAGCCACCATTTTGTGGATTTCAACTCCCACAATTCCCCAGCCAGCCTGCTTCAAGATGGTGGACTTCAACTCCCAGAATTCCACAGCCAGCATGCTTCAAGATGGTGGACTTCAACTCCCACAATTCCCCAGCCAGCATGCTTTAGGATGGGTGGACGTCAACTCCCAGAATTCCCCAGCCAGCTTTATGGTGTGTGGACTTCATCTCCCAGAATTCCCCAGCCAGCATGCAGAATGGAAGGCTAAGCGTGTGGTTCAGTGAGATAAAACTAAGGTGCTATGCTTAGGTAATGATAACCAAATGCACATGTATAGAATAGGTGGTACCTGGCTCAACAGGACAGACCGTCCTCGGCTTATGCGTATTCATTTAGTGACCGTTCAAAGTTACAATGCCACTGGAAAAAGTGACTTACGCTTGTGACCATTTTTCACACCGTTGAAGCATCCCCATCGTCATGGGATCAAAATTCAGATGACCAGAGCTGAGCTCAAACAGATCCGTTGCTAAGCAAGACGGTTCTTAAGTGAGTTTTGCTCCATTTTCCAACTTTGCTGGCCACAGTTGTTAAGGGAGGCAGACAGATAGAAAAGGGAGAGAAAGAGGATGGACGGATGGATCAAAATGGTTGGTTGGCTAGACTAAGACAGATAAATCAAAATAGATTAATGATGGGGGGGGGGAGAAGGAGGGGGAGGAGGAGGAGGAGGAGGACTGTGGGGTCCCTGGTGCTCTCTGAGCTTGGTGGTTTTCTTGCAGACGTTTCATGACCCAACTAGGTGACATTATCAGTGCTAGAAGGTGGTGGGGTTGGCTCTCTATTTATATATACATAGTTTGCCCTGTCATTTGTTGGTGGGAATGTTCTTGATGTTTCTCCCCCTAAAACCAACACTGACAGGGCAAGCTACTAGTATACAAAAATGAGAGCAGACCCCATTCCCTTTCTAGCACTGATGATGTTACCTAGTTGGGTCATGAAACGTCTGCAGGAAAACCACCAAGTTCAGGGAGCACCAGGGACCACACAGTTGCCCCTTCCTCCTCCTCCTCCTCCTCCCCCCCCCAAAAAACTCACTCCCTTCAAGCACTGATGATGTTACCTAGTTGGGTCATGGAACGTCTGCAGGAAAAGCACCCAGCTCGGAGAGCACCAAGGACCCCACAGTCTTCCTCCTCCTCCTCCTCCTCCTCCTCCTCCTCTTCCCCAAACTCACTCCCTTCAAGCACTGATGATGTTACCTAGTTGGGTCATGAAACGTCTGCAGGAAAACCACCCAGCTCGGAGAGAACCAAGGACCCCCAATTCAACCCTGAGCTACCAATATTCTCTCCTATCCGTTTCCCGTTTGCGAGGCGTTTCTAGTAAGCTTGTGGTTCCCCTTTCTCAACCGCGGATGCCGGCCTAGCCTAGGCCGTATAGTGAGGACCAGGCCCTTCTCCATTCAGTTCTGCCGAGAATTCTCCTTAGCCACTGCTCTCCCAGCCTACCCTATCCGTAAATAAAATATGTTTTTTCCCCCCTTCACTTCCATTTGATCTCTCGCCTTTGTGCTAGGAACCAGATCAAACACGGCTTTGAAATAATCTTTCGATCCCTATTGAAAGCACAGCCTCCTTTAAAAAGCAAAACCAAACGGTAAATGTATTTTTTTTTTTGCTGCATATTTGCATTTAAATAAATGATTTTCCCATTGTTTGTGCACAAACGCTTGGAAGTCCAAACAGCCTTCAAGCGTCATTCATAAGTATGGATCTGCAGTAAGTGCGGGGATCTTTTGAACTCTGCTCCCCCTCTGCAGCATTTCCTGGAATGATCGGGTGCCCTTACCAAGGATCCCCAGATACATCTGGAGAATTTATTTATTTTTTAAAATCACAATACAGACTTACAACCGTGGGCTTAGTGACTTTAGTTTGAAGTTATAACTGCGCTGAAAAAAAGACCAGTGATTCGAAGAAAGAGAAGAAGAAGAAGCAGAAAGAAGGAGGAGGAGGAGGAGGAGAAGAAAGAAGGAGGAGGAGAAGCTGAAAGAAGGAGGAGCAGAAGCAGAAGAAGAAAGGAGGAGGAGAAGCAGAAAGAAGCAGAAAGGAGGAGGAGGAGAAGAAGGAGAAGGAAGGGGAGGAGGAGGAGAAGCAGAAGAAGAAATAGGAGGAGGAGAAGCAGAAAGGAGGAGGAAGAGGAGAGGAGGAGCAGAAAGAAGGAGAAGCAGAAGGAGAAGGAGGAAGAGAAGCAGAAGGAAGAGGAGGAGGAGGAGAGGAAGAGAGGAGGAGAAGAAGAGGAGGAGGAGGAGGAGAAGCAGAAAGAAGAAGGAGGAGGAGCAGAAAGAAGGAGGAGGAGAAGCAGAAGCAGCAGGAGACAGAAGAGGAGAAGCAGAAGGAGGAGGAGGAGAAGAGGAGGAGCAGAAAGAAGGAGAAGGAGGAGGAGAAGCAGAAGAAGAAGGAGGAGAAGAAGAGGAGGAGCAGAAAGAAGGAGACAGAGGAGGAGAAGCAGAAGAAGGAGGAGGAGAAGAAGAGGAGGAGCAGAAAGAAGGAGAAGGAGGAGGAGAAGAAGAAGGAGAAGGAGGAGAAGCAGAAGAAGGAGGAGGAGAAGAAGAGGAGGAGGAGCAGAAAGAAGGAGGAGGAGAAGCAGAAGCAGCAGAAGGAGACAGAAGAGGAGAAGCAGAAGGAGGAGGAGGAGAAGAGGAGGAGCAGAAAGAAGGAGAAGGAGGAGGAGAAGCAGAAGAAGAAGGAGGAGAAGAAGAGGAGGAGCAGAAAGAAGGAGACAGAGGAGGAGAAGCAGAAGAAGAAGGAGGAGAAGAAGAGGAGGAGCAGAAAGAAGGAGAAGGAGGAGGAGAAGCAGAAGAAGAAGGAGGAGAAGAAGAGGAGGAGCAGAAAGAAGGAGAAGGAGGAGGAGAAGAAGAAGGAGAAGGAGGAGAAGCAGAAGGAGGAGGAGGAGGAGGAGAAGGAGAAGAGGAGAAGCAGAAGGAGAAGGAGGAGGAGGAGCAGAAGAAGAAGAAGGAGGAGGAGGAGAAGAGGAGGAGGAGCAGAAAGAAGGAGACGGAGGAGGAGAAGCAGAAGAAGGAGGAGAAGAAGAGGAGGAGCAGAAAGAAGGAGGAGGAGGAGGAAAAGCAGAAGAAGAAGGAGGAGAAGAAGAGGAGCAGAAAGAAGGAGACAGAGGAGGAGAAGCAGAAGAAGAAAGAGGAGGAAGAGGAGGAGCAGAAAGAAGGAGAAGGAGGAGGAGAAGCAGAAGAAGGAGGAGAAGAAGAAGAGGAGGGGGACAGAAAGAAGGAGAAGGAGGAGGAGGAGAAGCAGAAGAAGGAGGAGGAGGAGAAGGAGAAGAGGAGAAGCAGAAGGAGAAGGAGGAGGAGGAGGAGCAGAAGAAGAAGAAGAAGGAGGAGGAGGAGAGGAGGAGGAGCAGAAAGAAGGAGAAGGAGGAGGAGAAGCAGAAGCAGAAGGAGGAGACAGAAGAGGAGAAGCAGAAGAAGGAGGAGAAGAAGAGGAGGAGCAGAAAGAAGGAGGAGGAGGAGCAGAAGCAGAAGCAGAAGGAGAAGGAGGAGGAGGAGGAGGAGCAGAAGCAGAAGAAGAAGGAGGAGGAGAGGAGGAGAGGGAGAGGAGGAAAAGAAGAGGAGGAGGAGGAGGAGAAGCAGAAAGAAGAAGGAGGAGGACAAGAGGAGGAGGGGGGAAAAGAGAAGGGGAAGGAGAAAAGGAAGGGAAAAGGGAAAGATGGATGGGAAAGGAAAAAGAGAATCTACAGACTACCCTCGACGTATAACAGTATATTTAATGACCATGCAAAGTTACAACAGCACTGAAAAAAGTGACTTACGATCCTTTTTCACACTTACGACCATTGCAGCATCCTCAGGGTCACGTGATCAAAGTTCACTTGCCAACTGACACATACTTACGACGGTTGCAGCGTCCCGGCGTCCCACGATCCCCTTTTGCAAAACCTTCTGCCAAGCCAAGTCAATGGGGGGGCAGACTTATTTTACGACCGTGTGTGACCCCCTTAACAACTGCGGTGATTCACTGAACACCTGTGGGCAAAGAAAGGTTGTAAAACAGGGCAAAACCCCCACTTAACATCTGTCTCGCTCAATCGCGGTCGTACGCCGAGGACTACCCTCTCTAACTCTTCTGAGACAGGACATTTTAGCGCTTGGGAAAGTTCACCGCTGAATTTATATTTTCGTCTCTTCCCGCTTTGCCTTTCCTTCAAAGGCTCGTCCAGAGGCTTGAACCCACAGCCACTGCATCCTCACAACCACCTTGTGAGGTGGACTAGCCTGGGCCCTTGCCCCGGGTTCGAGTCACCCCAAGTGCGACGATTTAAATCCGACGTTCGGGCTGCCAGGCCGACCTTCAGATCAGTGGTTCTCAACCTGTGGGTTGGGACCCCATTTGGGGTCGAACGACCATTTCACGGGGGTCGCCAAACAACGCAGTCCGCCATTTTTTCCCCCTTTTCCTTAGCTGTGCTACTCCCTTTTATTCTATTGGCTTTCAAAAGCCAATAGAATAGACTCTCTTGAATAGAGTCTAATTCTATTGGCTTTCCAAAGCCAATAGGAATTGTCCGGGCTGTCTCTGCCCTGCTGAGCCCACCAAAAGTCCCGTTCTGCAAACGGTGCTGCACCAGTTGAGCAGTCCTCGACTTACGACCGGTTGAGTAGTCCTCGACTTACGTCCGGTTGGGGGTCACGGCATTAAAAAGGTTGAGAACCACTGCTTTAGATCTACGACATTACATTGGCAGAAAATTAGTTTTCAGTCGCGAGAACGTGACGGAGTTTTTTGCAAAAGGAGCGAAAGAGAGAAACACACACACAGACACACAGAGAGAGACACACACACACACAATGAGTTTTCTTCCATTTATTAGGGACCTGCCCGTCGGAATAAATCTTACCTGTTTTACTTGCCAGTTTGGCAAAGATATTTTCTCCTGGAAGAGTTATGTCGCGAGTTTTAATAAAATATCAAGGCATAAATTTGCCGCTCGGCTTAAGGGGGTGGAATATGGAAATGGGGAAACGTCTGAGCTTTTGACACACACCCTCTCTCTCTCTCTCTCTCTCTCTCCCTCCTTTCCTCCCTCCCTCCCTCCCTCTCTCTCTCTCTCTCTCTCTCTCTCTCTTTTTTTTTTTTACAGCCCAAATATCTGGTTTCCTCCAAAAAAAAATATGAAAAAAAGAAGCATTTTCTGCAGAGGCTGCTGCAATCCAGCACTCCCTGGAATGATCATCACCCAATTTTAGGCAGTCCTCAAACTTACAACGCTTTATTACAACGCCTGAAGGCAGGACAAGAAGCAATGGACGGAAACCAAGCAAGGAGAGAAGCAACCTAGAACTAAGGAGAAACTTCCTGACAGTGAGAACAATTAACCAGTGGAACCACCTGCCTCCAGAAGCGGTGAATGCTCCAACACTGGAAGTTTTTAAGAAGAGACTGGACATGTCTTAAAGCATGCTGACTGAGAATTCTGGGAATTGAAGTCCACAAACCTGAAAACATACTGGCTGAGGAATTCTGGGAGCTGAAGTCCACACAAATTAAAACATGTTGGCTGAGGAATTCTGGGAGCTGAAGTCCACACAAATTAAAATATTTTGGCTGAGGAATTCTGGGAGTTGACGTCCACACAGCTTAAAACATGTTGGCGGAGGAATTCTGGGAGTTGAATTCCCCATGGCTTAAAGCACAGGTCGGCAACCTGCGGCTCCGGAGCCGCATGCGGCTCTTTGAGCCTTCCCCTGTGGCTCCCAGCCTCCTCTGCCTTTGCAGAGAGAGACAGAGACAGAGAGAGGCACGTGCGCTTCCCTGCTTCTCTCTCTCTCTCTCTCTCTCTCTCTCTCTCTCTCTCAGCTTACTGGGCGGAGCTCCTCCGTTTGCTGTGTCTCTGCAGGAAGCAGGAAGGGCAGGAGAGAGCTAGCTAGCCCAGCTAGGCTGACTCAGGAATTCTGGGAGTTGAAGTCCATGAGTCATAAAAGAGATGAGGTTGCCTACCCCGGAGCTTGTTGGACAACAGCTTGAAGCTTGCCAGGTGAGCAGCAGATAGGAGGGGGGGAGAAAGAGAGGGAGGGAGGGAGAGAGAGAGAGAGAAAGAAAGAAAGAGAGTGGGGGGCAGACCAAGGGCAGATAGAGAGGGAGGGAGGGAGAGAGACAGAGAGAGAGAGAGACCCTTTTGACATCTAAAATGAAGATAACACTGCATATATTTTTTTACCTCTGTGTGTATGTAATTTTATTCTCTTAAAGCATTCTCTTGGTGATCATTGTTTTAATAGTATGGATATTCCCAAGAGTCATATTTTTACTTTTATTTTGTGTGTGTGTGTGTGTGTGTGTGTGTGTGTGTGTGTGTGTGTGTGTATATATATATATATATATATATATATATATATATATATATATATACACACACACATACATACACATACATACACACACACACACACGCACACACACACACCTATAATAAAGGTAAAAAAGGATATATGCAGTGTTATCTTCATTTTAGATATCAAAAGGGTTCTGCGGCTCTCGGTGTTTTGTTTTTGGTGGGAAACGGGTCCAAGTGGCTCTTTGAGTGTTTTGGGTTGCCTACCCCTGGCTTAAAGCATGCTGGCTGAGGAATTCTGGGAGTTGAAGTCCCCACGGCTTTAAAGCATGCTGGCTGAGGAATTCTGGGAGTTGAAGTCTACAAATCTTAAAGCATGCTAGCTGGGGAATTCTGGGAATTGAAGTCCACAAACCTGAAAACATACTGGCTGAGGAATTCTGGGAGCTGAAGTCCACACAGCTTAAAACATGTTGGCTGAGGAATTCTGGGAGTTGACGTCCACACAGCTTAAAACATGTTGGCTGAGGAATTCTGGGATTTGAAGTCCACACAGTTTAAAACATGTTGGCTGAGGAATTCTGGGATTTGAAGTCCACCACAACTTAAAACATGATGGCTGGGGAATTCTGGGAGTTGAAGTCCACATATCTTAAAGCATGCTGGCTGGGGAATTCTGGGAAGTGAAATCCATACATCTTAACCCACGCATGTCAAACTCGCAACGTTATGTGACATGTCGCGACATATCGCGACTTTTTTTTTACCATTGCCGGCAATGGGGTGGGCGCGGTTGCGGCAGGACACATCCAGCCCGCGGGCCGGCAGTTTGACCCCCCTGTCTTAACCACTCCACCCAGATTGAGAAACAGTTTGATAGATTTAAAATTTAGGATTCTGAAAATGTCATGTTTTCCCACTGGGGGTGGTGAAAGGCAGTTGTTAGCAATGACCTGCTTTTGATCTAAGCATCCGAGCTACAACAGAACAAGCCGAGATCTAATTTTGCAACTGACCCAGTTTAAAGGAAGAAACCTTGGTGAGATTTTTTTTTTTTTTTTTGGGTCGCTGTTGCAAGAAAACCGCACCTTCCTATTTAAGCTGCTTTTTATTTTATTGGAAGGCTACGCTTTGATCTCCTGCCTCTCTCTCTGCGCTTGCTGCACCTGTTTCCATTTTTATAGCGTTGAATTTATTCATTTTGAAATTTTTATGGTATTTTCCATGGGCTTTTAATTGCTGCGAGCCAGCCTCAGCGGCTCTGGGGGAGCCACCGATATAAATGGAATAAAAAGAGCAGAGTAAAAATAGTGCTTTTGAGAAAGGAAGGTGTAAACATGTAAATAAACAGCCATTTCTCTCTCTTTGCCCCTCTCCCCCACAATCAATCTTATCGCCAGCGATAATAAAAAAAATACAGAACATAAGACTCATAGGGCACCTCAGAGGTCCTCTAGCCCAACCCCCCCTGCTCAAGACAGGAGACCTCTTACACCCTCCTGGTTCCATCTTTCTGATTGTTGATTAGAGTAGATATCTGTCTCACACACACACACACACACACACACACACACACACATATTCTGGAAATTAATAATTTCAAGTCTGTGAAAATCTTGAAATGATGGCTGTGTTCACAAGACACGTTGACCCAGGTTCGGAAAAGACCTAGCAAATCATTTGAACAGGATGTTAAACTTAATTCAGCCATATTATTGAAGAGGGAACGCAGCCGTTGGGTGAGTTTGGGGTTAGAAATGCATACAAAATGTAATCCAGGTAGTCCTCAATTTACAACAATTCATTTAACGACCGTTCTGAAGATACAAGGGCACTGAAAAAAAATGACCTACGATCATTTTTCACAGTTTTGACCAGCGCAGCTTCCCCAGAGTCACATGACTTACATTCGGATGCTTGACGCTTGGCTCACATGTATGACGGTCGCAGGGGTCACGCGATCCCCTTTTGCAATGTTCTGACAAGCAACGTCAACAGGGGAAGCGCGATTCACTTAACAACCGGGTTACTAATTTAACAACTGCAGTGATTCCCTTGGCAACTGGGGCAAGAAAGGCGTAAAATGAGGCCAAATTCAGTTAATAACCATCTTGTATAGCGACAGAAACCTTGGATTCAATTGTGGTTGTAAGTCGAGGACCGCCTGCAACTTCGGACAGTGTGTTGTGTGAACGCAGGCACAAGAGAGGGAAGTGTCATTTAAATAGCATCCGGCTGATGGATTGACCTGGGAAGCTCAGCGTCAGGACACAGACTTTATGATAGCCAAGTATGGGGGAAAAAGTGCTTTATATTCTTATTGCCTGTCCTCTAAACACACAATCTCATTTCATTGTTTTATGGCCCGGCTTTATTTCTTCTCATGTTTGCTATAAATTAGTAATGGAGAAATCTGGTGGAGGGTTTTTTTTCTCTCTCTCTGTCTCTTAAAGGGATTACAAGAAATGAATGAGGAATTGGCTGGAGAGAGAGAGAGAGAGAGAGAGAGAGAGAGAGAGAAAGAGAGAGAGAGAAAATGAAAGAGAAAGACATAGAAGAGAAAGAGGGAAAGAGAGGAGAGAGAGAGAGAGAGAAAGGAGAAAAAGTGAAAGAGAGAGAAAGGAAAAGAGAAGAGAAAGTGAAAGAGAGAAAAAGAGAGAAAGAGAAATTGAAAGAGAAAGTGAGAGAAAGGGAAAGAGAAAGAAAGGGAAATTGAAAGAGAAAGAAAGAAAGAAAGAAAGAAAGAAAGAAAGAAAGAAAGGGAAAGAGAGAAAGAAAGGGAAAGAAAAAGAAAGTGAAAGAGACAGAGAAAGAGAAAAAGAGAGAAAGAGAGAGAAAGGGAAAGAGAAAGAAAGGGAAAGAAAGAGAAAGAAAGAAAGTGAAAGAGAAAGAAAAAGAGACAAAGACAGAGAAAGAGAGAAAAAGAGAGAAAGTGAAAGAGAGAAAGAGAAAAAGAGAAAGGGAAAGAAAGTGAAAGAGAGAGAAAGAGAAAGGGAAAGAGAGAAAGGGAAATTGAAAGAGAACGAGAGAAAGGGAAAGAGAGAGAAAAAGAAAGGGAAAGAGAGAGAGAGAGAAAGTGAAAGAAAGAAAAAGAGAAAAAGAAAGGGAAAGGGAAAGTGAAAGAGAGACAAAGAGAGAGAGAGAAAGTGAAAGAGAAAGAGAAAGGGAAAGAAAGAGAGAAAGTGAACGAGACAAAGAAAGAGAAGGAAAGGGAAAGAGAGAGAAAAAGAGAGAAAGGGAAAGAGAAAGGGAAAGGGAAAGGGAGAAAGAGAAAGGAGAGAGAGAGAGAGAGAAATCGAAAGAGAAAGGGAAAGGGAAAGAGAGAAAGAGAAAGGGGAAAAGAGAGAAGGTCTTATAAATAGGAAGGGGGGCATTGCACAGGGCTCAGCCCCCCCAAACGAGACAAAATCCCCTCCCCAGGGAAGCTACAAGCCCCGAGATTGAGGTGGGTCTTATAAGGGGACCTTGTCAGTCTGAGGGAGCTCCTCCTGCCCCCCCCCTTCTGCTCCTGGGGCTCAGGGCGGGGCCACCGGGGCTGCTTCTGAAGGTGATCCGGCTGTTCGGGGACGGCAGCCCCAAGGGGCCAATCAGAACCATTTTGTCCATTGACCTGACAGGAGACACCATCAAAACGCCAGGAATTGGGGGCTGAGTTACGACCCTTCAGTCCATTGGTCAAGGATGTAAGCTCCTCCTTCTCCTCCCCCTCTTCTCCTCCTCCCGCTCCTCTTTTCCTCCTCCTCCTCTTCCTCTCTTCTTCTTCTCTTCTCCTTTTCCTCCTCTTTTCCTTTTCCTCCTCCACCTCCTCTGCTCCTCCTCCTCTTCCTCTTCTGCTCCTCAGTCTCCTCCTCCTCCCTCCTCCTCCTCTTCTTCTTTTGCTCCTCCTCCTCTTCCTCTTCTCTTCCTCCTCCCCCTTCTCCTCCTACTCCTTCTCCACCTCTTCCTCTTTACCCTTTCCTTCTCATCCTCCTCTGCTGCTCCTCCTCTTCCTTCTCCTCCTCCTCTTCCTCCTCCTCTTCTCTTTTTCTTCCTCCTCCTCCTCTTCTGCTCCTCCTCTTCCTCTTCTGCTCCTCCTGTTCTTCTCCTCCTCCTCCCTCCTTCTTTTGCTCCTCCTCCTCTTCCTCTTCTCTTCCTCCCCCCCCCGTTCTCCTCCTCCTCCTTCTCCACTTCTTCCTCTTTACCCTTTCCTCCTCATCCTCCTATGCTGCTCCTCCTCTTCCTTCTCCTCCTCCTCTTCTTCTGCTCCTCTTCCTCTTCTACTCTTCCACTCCTCCTCCTCTTCCTCCTCCTCTTCTCTTTTTCTTCCTCCTCCTCCTCTTCTGCTCCTGCTCCTCCTCTTCTGCTCCTGCTCCCCCTCTTCTGCTCCTCCTCCTCCTCTGCTCCTCCTCCTCTTCCTTCTCCACTTCCTCTTCTTTCTCCTCTTCCTCCTTCTCCTTTTCTGCTCCTCTTCCTCTTCTCCTCCTCCTCCTTCCCCTCCTTCTCCTCCTCCTCTTCCTTCTCCTTCTCCTCCTCCTCTGCTCCTCCACTACTCCTCTTTCTCCCTCTTCTGTTCTTCTTCTCCTCCTCCTCCTCTTTTCCTTCCCCTCTTTCTCCCTCCTCTTCTCCTCCTCCTCCACCACCCTTCTCCATCTTCTCCTCCTCATCCTCCTCTACCGCTCCTCCTCTTCCTTCTCCTCCTCTTCTTCTGCTCCTCTTCACTCCTCTTCCTCTCCTCCTCCTCTTCTTTTTCCTTCTCCTCCTCTGCTTCTCCTCTTCCTCCTTCTCCTCCTCCTCCTGTTCTCCTCCTCCTCTTCCTTCTCCACTTTCTCTTCTCTTTCTCCTTCTCCTTTTTCTCCTTTTCCTCTTCCTCCTTTTCTAATCTTCTCCTCCTCCTCTTCTTCTTCTCCTCCTCCTCTTCCTTCTCCTTCTGTTTCTCCTCCTCCTCTGCTCTTCCTCTCCTCCTCCTCTTTCTCCCTCCTCCTCTTCTGTTCCTCCTCTTCCTCTTTCTCCCTCCTTTTCCTCTCCTCCTCCTCTTCTTCTTCTTTTGCTGCTCTCCCTCTTCTACTCCTCTTCCTCCTCCTCTTTTTCCTTCTCCTCTTCCTCTTCTGCTCCTCCTCTTCATCTTCTGCTCCTTTTCCTCTTCTGCTCCTCCTGTTTTCCTCCTCCTCTGCTCCTCCTCCTCTTCCTTCTCCACTTTTTCTTCTCTTCCTCCTTCTCCTCCTCCTCCTTTTCTGTTCCTCTTCCTCTTCTCCTCCTCCTCTTCTCCTCCTCTTCTTCTCCTCTTCTCCTTCCCCTCCTCTTTTCCTCTTCCTCCTCCTCCTCCTCCTCTCCTCCTCCTCCTCCTCTTTCTCCCTCTTCCTCTTCTGTTCCTCTTCTCCTCCTCCTCCTCTTCTGTTTTTCTATTTCTCCTCCTCCTCTTTTCTTTCCTCCTCCTCCTCCTCCTCCTCCTCCTCCTCCCTCACCACCCTTCTCCATCTTCTCCACTTACCCAACTCTGTTATTCAGTCTGGGCTGGGGTATATAGTCTCTTAATTTCTCAACCAGCTTGGATGCCAACCACCAGCTCCTCCTCCTCCTCTTCCTCCTCCTTCTCCTCCTCCTCTGTCTCCCTCTCCTTCCTGATGGGAATGAAATGCTGAATTTCAGGATGGGATGGAGGAAGAAAAGAACCATCCCCAAGATGGTGTGACCAGATTCGAGAAACATCCACCGAAAGTGCAGCCGATCTCACATCTCCCAGTCATGTTGTGAGAAAAGCGGAAGATGGGGTTAAACGGGGATCAAATTTGGCTAACCGAAAGGCCTCGCTAACTGATAACTGGCTGGGGAGCCGGTTCCATTGGCAAAGGCCACCTTGAATGAAGAGACATCGGATAAGCGAGAAGGAATGAGAAAGCTCAGGCACTCACAGGTTGCATAAACCGAAAACATCTTTTTCAAAATGAAATTCAGTGATCAAAAAAAGCAAGGTTCTACATTTAGGCAAGAAAAACCAAATGCACAAGTACAGCATAGGTGGCACCATGCTCAATAGTAGTAACTGTGAGAGGGACCTCGGAGTCCTAGTAGACAATCACCTAAATATGAGCCAGCCGTGTGCTGCAGCTGCCAAAAAGGCCAACACAGTGCTGGGCTGCATTAACAGAGGGATAGAATCAAGATCACGTGAAGTGTTAATACCACTTTACAATGCCTTGGTAAGGCCACACTTGGAATACTGCATCCAGTTTTGGTCACCACGATGTAAAAAAGATGTTGACTCTGGAAAGAGTGCAGAGAAGAGCAACAAAGATGATCAGGGGACTGGGGGCGAAAACATATAAGGAACGGTTGCTGGAATTGGGGATGTCTAGTTTAACGAAGAGAAGGACGAGGGGGGGCAGGATAGCAGTCTTCCACTATCTCAAGGGCTGCCCTAAAGAAGAGGGAGTCAAGCTATTCTCCAAGGTGCCTGAAGGCAGGAGAAGAAGCAACAGATGGAAGCTAATCAAGGAGAGAAGCAACCTGGAACTAAGGAGAAACTTCCTCACAGTGAGAACAATTAACCAGTGGAACAACCTGCCTCCAGAAGCGGTGAATGCTCCAACACTGGAAGTTTTTAAGAAGAGACTGGACAGCCTTTTGTCCGAAATGGTATAGGGTTTCCTGCCTGAGCAGGGGGTTGGACTAGATGACCTCCAAGGTCCCTTCCAACTTTATTATTATTATTAACAACCTGCCTCCAGAAGCGGTGAATGCTCCAACACTGGAAGTTTTTAAGAAGAGACTGGACAGCCATTTGTCCGAAATGGTATAGGGTTTCCTGCCTGAGCAGGGGGTTGGACTAGATGACCTCCAAGGTCCCTTCCAACTTTACTATTATTATTATAATTATTATTAATAATAATAATAATAAGGCCTCCTCCTCCTCCTCCTTGTTTACCAGCAGGTTGCAGAAAAATAGCACAGTGAGGATTAAACATGCTCCTTAACTACTAAATTTGAATCTCGGCTGGAAAGATGCAGAAAAGTAAACTTGGGGAACAGAAAGCTGCAGCTGAGCTCTTAATATCATATTGTGTTGCTTCACAGACCACACAAAATCTGTATTATACCTCCTGCTGATTGTTGGCTTTCCTTGACGCTGAGTTGTTAAATTACACACTGTCTTAGTCTCCTAACCAAGGAGGGTGGTGTTGCAGAGCTCAACATGCAAGAAAAAATCTTTAGATCTGGAAGGGTCTGGCAGTGTTTCTCAACCTTGACAATTTTAAGGCATGTGGACTTCAACTCCCAGAATTCCACAGACAGCATTGCTGGCTGTGGAATTCTGGGAGTTGAAGTCCACATGCCTTAAAATTGTCAAGGTTGAGAAACACTGGGGGGGGGGAAGGATATTTAATAGCATCCTGAATTTGCGTTGAACTTCATGAGCCAGCAGTGTGCTTAAACATTGCTTAATTGTTTAAACGGTGTGCTTAAACTTAAAACACCAGCCATGTGCAGCAGAAGCCAATAAAGCCAATACAATCCTGGGTTGTATAAACAGAGGCATAGAATCAAGATCACACAAAGTATTAGTACCCGCTTTATAAAGCCTTAGGAAGGCTGCAGCTGGAGTACTGCATCCGTTTTGGGTCACCACATTACAAAAAAAGATGCTGAGACTTTGGAAAAAGTGCAGAGAAGAGCAAACAAAATGATTAAAGGCCTGGAGACTAAAACATACAAAGAACGGCTGCAGGATTTGGGTTTGGCCAGTCTAGAGAAAAGAAAAATAGGGGTGACATGACAGCAGTATTCCAATATTTGAGGGGCTGCCACAAGGAGGAGGGAATCAATTTATTTTCCAAAGCACCAGAAGGCAGGACAAGAAGCAACGGACGGAAACTAACGAAAGAAAAATCTTCATCAGGGTCCAGTCCAAGCTGGGAATAAGCAAAATGGCAACTGCTTTAAAAAGAAGCTTGCAGTTTATTGAAGAGGAGAGCCAGATAGAAAGATGGCTCTGGAAGAAAAGAGAGGGAGCACATGTAGGGAGTGGGTTTTTATACCTTTTTGAGCCTTTTGTTTGGAGTTGTTCCTGTGGCATGAACTTTGACCTGAGTCTGCGTGTGCCTTTCTGGTATTCTGATGGTGGTGGGTTAATCCTATTATGTCCCAAAGGTCATAACCTGTCCTTAGAATTTGGGTGGAGGTATGTACTGTAGTTTTTAGGGGTCTTCCTAATTTCTTCAGTTTCTAGCTGGAAGGCTCAAACAGGGAGAACAATTAACCAGTGGGACAGCTTGCCACCAGAAGTTGTGGGTGCTGCATCATTGGAGGTTTTTAAGAAGAGACTGGACAGCCATTTGTCTCAAATTGTATAGGACAGTCGTATCCAACCTTTCCAGGTCGGCAGCCCAGACCAGCATGGGTGGTGTGTGTGTGTGTGAGAGAGAGAGAGAGAGTGAGTGTCAGGCCCATGAGCAGAGGGCCCTTGTGCTTGTGCGTGAAGCTCTACTCATGTGACTGGCGGGCGCTCACACGTGAAGCTCCATTCACACAAATGGAACTTCACATGCGAACACGAGTGCGCTCTGTTCACGCGGCTGAAGCTTCACGCACGTTTGCACATTTCTCCCGCAGCCCAGTGTTGAAGGAAAAGTCTTCATTGTGGTTCAGTCCAAGCCGGGAATAAACAACATAGCGACTGCTTTAGAAAGAAGGTTGCAGTTTATGGGAGAGGAGAGCCAGACAGAAAGATGGCTCTGGAAGAAAAGAGAAAAGAGCACATGTAGGGGGTGGGTTTTTATACCCTCTGGGGCTCTTGAGGTTGTTTCCTGTTCCTGTTTGAGGCTTTGTATTTCCTGTGTCATGTCTTTTGACCTGAGTCTGAGTGTGCCTCTTTGGCGTCTGTGGGTTAATCCTATTATGTCCTGTCTTAGAGTTTGGGTGGGGTATGTAGATTTTAAATGTCTTTGTTTCCTGAGCTTCTAGCTGGAGGGCTCCAACCTTCCTGAATGGATTATTTACATCTGCATTTCTACAGAGCTGGTTTCTGCTGGGGGGGGAGGGAGACTTGGAGCTATTAAGAAAGCTGGGCATGCTTTTCTGCCTCTTTAAGATCCTTTGAGGAAATATATTTTTCTGCCCTTTTAATATTTCCTTCTCTGGGGGGGAGCTGACTTCCCACACCAGTTTTGAACAGGCTACAGCCAAGCAGTGGGGCTGTAGCCCAGGCATTGGGGACCACAGGTATAGGATCTCCTGCTTGAGTAGAGGGGTGGACTAGAAGACCTCCAAGGTCCCTTCCAGCTCTGATTACACATGGGAAAAAAAGAGAGGGAGGAAAGGGTTGCAAGCAAAGGTTGAAAAGAAAGGAGCGTTTGCAGGGAGAGAGCAGTGGGAAAAAGGCGAGATGACAACTGCAAAGGTGCGCCTGGCTTCTTGAAGATTGTGACACAAACGCGCGCGCACACACACACATGCTGCAGAAACGTCTGTCGGCAAGGTTAAAATGATACCGAACGATATCGCGAATGGCGTGGGAGGAAACAAGCTTTATCTACAATCCCTTTGGTGTCTTTGCTTCATCGTCCTTGTGTTCTAGTCACTGTGGCAGCCTCGCCCCGAAAGAGAACAGCAAGTTGGGCTGAGATGTAATTAAAAGATGCTCAAGCAGGCAATTAAGATATACATAAACTAGAAACGTATTGATGAATGTAACAAATACGTTTTTATTTAGTGGTAATACTAAAAATTATGAGTTTAAATATGAGATAGCAGATATTGAGAGAAAAAAGAGGAAGTATTAAATGTTGAAATAAGAGGAATGTGGGTTATTAAATTTAAGATATTTGGAAATTACCAGAAAATAAGAATATTATACCGTATGGTTAACCAGCTGATGTAAGATCCAGGGATGAATTGTGATAAAGGGAACTGGGGTTATTTAAAATTTGGAAACTTATGAAACGTTAAATTTAAATATTCACGGGAAACTATAAATTGGGAAAACCAGCCATTTGTCCTAAATGGTATAGGGTTTCCTGCCTGAGCAGGGAGTTGGACTACTAGATGACCTCCAAGGTCCCTTCCAACATTATTATTATTATTATTATCGATCATCGCACAGTCAGCCAGATGTTCAGACTGGATTTGGCATTTTGTCTACCTATCGAGTCCTTACCCAGGACCTGGGATAGGCAGATGTGGATGTTTGATGGTATTACAGATATCGTCGCAGGATGGAAGCAGTTCCTAATAAGGCCGCCTTTTGCAATTGACTAATAGCGAATTTGTCAATGCCAATGGTGTTCAAGTGGTGCTCCAGTTGTTTTGGGATTGCACCCAAGGAGCCTATGACTATTGGTACTACCCTTGCTTGCTTTTGCCACAGTCTTTCTATTTCTATTTGTAGGTCTTTGTATTTTGTTATCTTCTCCAGTTCTTTCTCTTATTATTATTATTATTATTATTATTATTATTATTATTATTATTATTATTATTATTATTATTATTATTGATCATCGCACAGTCAGCCAGATGTTCAGACTGGATTTGGCATTTTGTCTACCTATCGAGTCCTTACCCAGGACCTGGGATAGGCAGATGTGGATGTTTGATGGTATTACAGGTATCGTCGCAGGATGGAAGCTGTTCCTAGTAAGGCCGCCTTTTGCAATTGACTAATAGCGAATTTGTCAATGTCAATGGTGTTCAAGTGGTGCTCCAGTTGTTTTGGGATTGCACCCAAGGAGCCTATGACTATTGGTACTACCCTTGCTTGCCTTTGCCACAGTCTTTCTATTTCTATTTGTAGGTCTTTGTATTTTGTTATCTTCTCCAGTTCTTTCTCGTCTATTCTGCTATCTCCAGGCACTGCCACGTCCACTATCCAGACTTTTTTGTCTTTCTTATCGACAATTGTTAAGTCTGGGGTGCTATGTTGCAGGTGCTTGTCTGTTTGAATTCTGAAGTCCCATAGCAGTTTAATTTTATCATTTTCTATGACTTTCTCTATTTTATGATCCCACCAGTTTTTGTTTACAGGCAAATGAATTATTATTATTATTATTATTATTATTATTATTATTATTATTATTATTATTATTATTATTAGTACCAGGACATGGCTGGTCTAAAAAGATTGAATGTTAAAATGATTAAGATAGGTATAAACTAAAAATTATTGATAAATGTAAGAAAGCGATTTGTATTAAACTGATATAATACAACTGAAGAGTTGTATTAATTCAAATGAGAGACAGTAAATACCAAGGGAAAAAAGAGAGGAAATATTTAATATAAGGGTTTGTGATCTGTACTAAAGAAATATGTATGTTATTGAATTATGAACCAACCCAGCCGCCACGCTGCTTTTCAAATATGTAAATGTAAAACTGGAAAATTAATATTTTTTTAAAAAAAAATAAAAATAAAATAAAAGTTGGTCGAGCAGCAGCAGAAACAGATGACCACGCTCCAAACATTTCAGACTGGAAGAGGTGAGGCAGGACCCCCGATCCTTCATCCGTCAGATTTGTATCAAATCAGATTCCGGCCAACGTCGCATTCGTACCTCTTTGCAAAGCCTTAGTAAGGCCAGTTTTTGTCCCCACATTACCAAAAAAGATATTGAGACTTTGGAAAAAATGCAGAGAAGAGCAATTAAGGGCCTGGAGACAAAAACATACGAATGTGTTGGAAGAAAAGTCTTCATCCTGGTTCATCCAAGCTGGGAATAAACATGGCACAACAGCTTTGGGAAGAAAAGTGAAAAAAAAGGACTGAGCACATGTAGGAAGTAGGTTTTTATACCCTCTGGAGCCTTTTGTTTGGAGTTATTTCCTGTTCCTGTTTTGAGGCTATTTCCCGTGTCATGTATTCTGACCTGAGTTTGGATGTGTCCTTTGGTGTTTGTGAGTTAATCCTACCATGTCCTGTCCCAGGTGGGGTATGCAGATTTTAGATCTTTGTCTTCCTAATCTCCTAGGTCCAACTTTCCTGATGGTTTACATCTGCATTTGTACAAAGCTGGCTTCTGCTTGGAGGAGGCAGACTTGGGGCTATTAAGAAAAACTGGACATGCTTTTCTGTCTCTTTAAGATCCTTGGAGGAAATATATTTTTCTGCCCTTTTAATATTTCCTTCTCTGGGGGGCTGACTTCCCACCAACGGTTGCAGGATTTGGGTTTGGCCAATCTAGAGAAAAGAAGGAATGGAATGGAATGGAATGGAATGGAATAGAATAGAATAGAATAGAATAGAATAGAATAGAATAGAATAGAATAGAATAGAATAGAATAGAATAGAATAGAACAGAACAGAACAGAACAGAACAGAATAGAATAATAAGAATAGAATAGAACAGAGTCATGGAATAGAATAGAATAGAATAGAATAGAATAGAATAGAATAGAATAGAATAATTAGAATAGAATAGAATAATTAGAATAGAATAGAATAGAGTCATGGAATGGAATGGAATGGAATAGAATAGAATAGAATAGAATAGAATAGAATAGAATAGAATAGAATAGAATAGAATAGAATAGAATAGAATTTGGAACAGAACAGAACAAAATAGAATAGAATAGAGCTGGAGGGGATCTTGGAAGTCTTCTAGTCCAGCCCCCTATTCGAGCAGGAGAACCTATGTCATTTTAGACAAGTGACTATCTAGTCTCTTTTTAAAAACCTCCAGTGATGGAGCACTCACGATTTCTGGAGGCACATGGTTCCACTGGTTAATTTTTCTCACTGTCAGGAAAGTTCTCCTTAGTTCCAGGTTGCTTCTCTCCTTGATCAATTTCCAACCATTGTTTCTTCTCCTGCCCTCCTGCCCTCCTTCTCCTGCTTTAGAGAATAACGTGACCCCCTCTTCATTGTGGCAGCACCCCAGATAACTGGAACACTGCTATCATGTCTCCCCTATTTCTTCTTTTCTTTAGACTAGCCAAACCCAAGTCCCGCAGCCGTTCTTTGTATGTTTTAGTCTCCAGGCCTTAGATCATCTTAGTTGCTCTTCTCTGGTTTTTTTTTTTTTTTGCAAACTCTCAACATCTTTTTTGTGATACGGTGACCAAAATTGGCAGCAGTATTCCAGGTGTGGCCTTACTAGGGTTTTATAAAACGGTAATATTACTTCGTGTGATCCTGATTCTAGGCCTCTGTTTATACGACCCAGGATTGCATTAGCTTTTTTGGCTGCTGCTGCACACGGCTGGCTCATAGTCAAGTGATTGTCCACTAGGACTCCAAGGTCCCTGTTGCTCAACCTTAGTGAATGGACGTCTGGACTTCAACACCCAGAATTCTCCAGCCAGCAACTGTGGAGTACAACTCCCAGAATTCCCTGACCAGCATCTGTGAGCATCAACTTCCAGAATTCCCGAGAAGGATATATGGAATTCAGTTCCTAGAATTGCCTGGCTAAGGAGTGGACTCACTATCTCCCAGAATTCCTTAACAAAGAAGTAGATTTTGAACACCCAGAATTCCCTAGCTAGGAAGCCGACTGCAACTCCCACAATTCCCTGGCTAGCATCGGTGAACTTCAAATTTCTGAATTCTGCAAAAGGATAGCAAGGGGACGTCTGGACTTCAACACCCAGAATTCCCAGGCCAGCACTTGTGGACTTCAACTCCTAGAATTCCACAGGCCAGCACTTGTGGACTTCAACTCCTAGAATTCCACAAGCCAGCACTTGTGGACTCAACTCCCAGAATTCCCAAGCCAGCATTTGTGGACTTCAACTCCCAGAATTCCCAAGCCAGCAACTGTGGACTTGAACTCCTAGAATTCCCAGGCCAGCACCTGTGGACGTCAACGCCTAGAATTCCCAAGCCAGCACCTGTGGACGTCAACGCCTAGAATTCCCAAGCCAGCACCTGTGGACGTCAACGCCTAGAATTCCCAAGCCAGCACCTATGGACTTCAACTCCCAGAATTCCCAAGCCAGCATTTGTGGACTTCAACTCCCAGAATTCCCAAGCCAGCACCTGTGGACTTCAACTCCTAGAATTCCCAGGCCAGCACTTGTGGACTTCAACTCCCAGAATTCCCTGGCCAGCCCCCCTCCCCCAGCAGTGTTTTCTTAAACTTTGGGGATCCTCTCCACTTTTAAAAAATTGTGGAAGACCCCCCCCTCCTCTGCCCTTCCCCAAGGACGCCCCCCTCCCTTTCCTTCCCCACGTTGCTTCGGCAGCCCCCCCCCCACTCCCCACCTTGCTTTCTCATCTTGGGGATGGTGAATAATTAATTTTCCCATCAGAAGGAAATTGAGCCAGCCCCCTCCCCTGGCACACCAGGGGGGGGGCTGTCACTGGCTGCTCCCCATACATCTTTTAAAGCCGCTGAAAAAGCAGGGGGAGGGCTCGGCTGGAAAGTGAGGAAGGGGCTTTGATTGTCACGAGAAGCTGCTACCTGCCTTGATCAAAGGTGTGGGAGATTTTCCCGCTGGCTCTAAACGGAAAAGCAGCCGCAGAAAAAAGATGATGGAGAGGAGGGGAGTCAGAAGTCTGGAGAAAGGGGGGGGGATCTTTGGGGAAATAAATTCTTGATGGCAATGGGGGGGGGCTGGGAGGGGGCAAAGCAGGCAGTAGGTCCGGGTCTTGCATTTTATGTGCCCCCCCCCCGCAATGTCTCGGAGAGTCAGACGGGATATAAATGGATTTATTTGCTTGATGTTTAATCCCAGTTTCGTTACTTTATCAATAAAGACGGTCCTCGACTTATAATGTTTCGTTTAGGGACCCTTCCAAGTGACGCCGCCACTGGAAATAAAGTCACTCGGGAGCGTTTCCGACCGTTTGCGGCCTCCCCCCCCTCTGGTCACGTGATCAAAATTCCGAGGCTTGGAAACTGACTCGTACTTACGACGGTTTGTGGCATCTGATCTCCTTTTGCGACCTTCCGACCAGCAAAGTCAATGGGGGAAGCCCGATTCGCTTAACGGTCGCGTTGCTAACTGATCAACTCTGGGAGGTTCGCTTAATAACGGTGAGAAGACAGGTCGCAAAATGGGGCAAAACTTGCTTAACAAATGTCTCACTTAACAACAGAAATGTTGGGCTCAATTGTTGTAAATTGAGTATTACCTGTAAGTCAAGATGACAATCGTATCTAATATAGTGAGTCCTCGGCTTACGACCACAAGTGAGCTCAACATTTCTACAGCTAAGTGAGACATCTATCTATCTATCTATCTATCTATCTATCTATCTATCTATCTATCTATCTATCTATCTATCTATCTATCTATCTATTTATCTATCTATCTATTTATCTATCTATTTATCTATCTATCTATCTATCTATCTATCCATCCATACATATTTTATCTATTGTCTAACTATCATCTACCTACCTTACCTACCATCCATCCATTCATATTTTATCTATTGTCTGTATCATCTACCAACCTACCTACCTACCTTCCTATCCATCCATCCATCCATTCATCCATCCGTCCATATTTCATCTATTCTGTCTATCATCTACCTATCTATATCTATCTATCTATCTACCTACCTATCTATCCATCCATATTTTATCTATTGTCTGTCTATTATCTACCTATCTATCTATCATCTATCGATCTATCTATCTATCTATCTATCTATCTATCTATCTATCTATCTATCTATCTATCTATCTACCTACCTACCCATCTATCCATCCATCCATATTTTATCTATTGTGTATCATCTACCTATCTACCTACCTATCTATCTACCTACCTACCTACCTACCTACACCTACCTACCTATCATCCATCTATCTATCTATCTATCTATCTATCTATCTATCTATCTATCTATCTATCTATCTATCTATCTATCATCTATCTATCATCTATCTATCTATCTCTATTCATCCATCCATCCATCCATCCATCCATCCATCCATTTTATCTATTGTCTATCTACCTACCTACCTATCTACCTACCTACCTACCTTCCTATCTACCTATCTATCTATCTATCTATCTATCTATCTATCTATCTATCTATCTATCTATCTATCTATCTATCTATCTATTTATCTATTTATCTATCTATCTATCATCTATCTATCTATCTATCCATCCATACATATTTTATCTATTGTCTAACTATCATCTACCTACCTTACCTACCATCCATCTATTCATATTTTATCTATTGTCTGTATCATCTACCAACCTACCTACCTACCTACCTTCCTATCCATCCATCCATCCATTCATCCATCCGTCCATATTTTATCTATTCTGTCTATCATCTACCTATCTATATCTATCTATCTATCTACCTACCTACCTATCTATCTATCTATCCATCCATCCATCCATATTTTATCTATTGTCTGTCTATTATCTACCTATCTATCTATCTATCTATCTATCTATCTATCTATCTATCTATCTATCTATCTATCTACCTACCTACCCATCTATCCATCCATCCATATTTTATCTATTGTGTATCATCTACCTATCTACCTACCTATCTACCTACCTACCTACCTACCTACACCTACCTACCTATCATCCATCTATCTATCTATCTATCTATCTATCTATCTATCTATCTATCTATCTATCTCTATTCATCCATCCATCCATCCATCCATCCATCCATCCATCCATCCATTTTATCTATTGTCTATCTACCTACCTACCTATCTACCTACCTACCTACCTTCCTATCTACCTATCTATCTATCTATCTATCTATCTATCTATCTATCTATCTATCTATCTATCTATCTATCTATCTATCTATTTATCTATTTATCTATCTATCTATCATCTATCTATCTATCTATCCATCCATACATATTTTATCTATTGTCTAACTATCATCTACCTACCTTACCTACCATCCATCTATTCATATTTTATCTATTGTCTGTATCATCTACCAACCTACCTACCTACCTACCTTCCTATCCATCCATCCATCCATTCATCCATCCGTCCATATTTTATCTATTCTGTCTATCATCTACCTATCTATATCTATCTATCTATCTACCTACCTACCTATCTATCTATCTATCCATCCATCCATCCATCCATATTTTATCTATTGTCTGTCTATTATCTACCTATCTATCTATCTATCTATCTATCTATCTATCTATCTATCTATCTATCTATCTATCTATCTACCTACCTACCCATCTATCCATCCATCCATATTTTATCTATTGTGTATCATCTACCTATCTACCTACCTATCTATCTACCTACCTACCTACCTACACCTACCTACCTATCATCTATCTATCTATCTATTTATCTATCTATCTATCTATCTATCTATCCATCTATCTATCTATCTATCTATCATCTATCTATCTATCTCTATTCATCCATCCATCCATCCATGCATCCATTTTATCTATTGTCTATCTACCTACCTACCTACCTACCTACCTTCCTATCTATCTATCTATCTATCTATCTATCTATCTATCTATCTATCTATCTATCTATCTATCTATCCTCTCTCTCTCTCTCTCTCTTATCTATCTATGGAAGGATTTATACTCCTTGCAGACAACCAGTCATTTGCATCCTTTTAGAGAGTCGTTGAGGCCACTTGGATTTTTTTTCTGTGTCCTCAAGGTCACCCGAGTGGTGCAAATGGGGGTGGAGCCTTCTTGGAACTACTTGAAAAGACTGTGTTGTAGACTGGAGATAGATGGTGTCGTGTCCCTCCCCCTCTGTTGAGGGAGGGCTGCACCACTCAGGTGACCCTGAGGACACAGCTAAACCTCCAGGTGGCCTCAGGGACTCTCTAAAAAAGGAGGCAAATGACCGACTGTCTGCGAGGAGTATAAATCCTTCCACTCCCCACCATCTAGTCAGAGTTGAGGAAGCTTCTGGGAGGAGAAGCGAAACATCTTCAAAGAAAAAAACAAGAAAGTCCAGTTGCCTCCTGAAAAAAAAAGCACCTTTGGGGCAACCAGGGGCCTGGATGATGGAGCATCTCTTGGTTTTAACCAAGACGTTTCCAGATTTTTTCCCCCCACTTTGGGCCTTTTGTGCCTGATTTCACACGGTGTTAATTGCTATTTTTTTTTTCCAATGGGCGTCTTGCAGCCAAAGGGTTCCTTAGACACTGGGAGCTGCGTATAGCCCTCCCCCCCTCAGGAATATTTATCAAACAAAGTTCATACATGATTGAAAAGCAAGGCAAAAGCCTTTGAAGTTGAGTTCCCCCCCCCCTTGTTCCCTTTTCCCTGGTGAGAGTTATAATAAAGTCTCCCAAGATCATTTTACAGCAAGGCAAATATGACGGGGAGGATGTGTTACTTTCGGGGAAATTAATTATGTATTCAGATGCAAATATTACGGGGGGGGGATGTGCAAATCCAGCCGCCTTGGATGATGAGCAAAAAAGTAGGGAAGGAAGGAAGGAAGGAAGGAAGGGAGGGAGGGAGGGAGGGAGGGAGGGAGGGAGGGAGGGAGGGAAGGAAGGAAGGAAGGAAGGAAGGAAAGAGGGATGTGGAGATGGGAAAAGGAAGGAAGGGATGGACGGAGGGAGGGAGGGAGGGAGGGTGGAAGGAAGGAAGGAAGGAAGGAAGGAAGGAAGGAAGGAAAGAAGGAAGGAAGGAAAGAGGGATGTGGAGATGGGAAAAGGAAGGAAGGGATGGACGGAGGGAGGGTGGAAGGAAAGAGGGAAGGAAGGAAGGAAAGAGGGATGTGGTGGAGATGGGAAAAGGAAGGAAGGGATGGACGGAGGGAGGGAGGAAGGAAGGAGGGAAGGAAGGAAGGAAAGAGAGATGTGGAGATGGGAAAAGGAAGGGAGGGAGGGAGGGTGTAAGGAAGGAAGGAAGGAAGGAAGGAAGGAGGAAAGGAAGGAAGGAAGGAGGGAGGGATGTGGTGGAGATGGGAAAAGGAAGGAAGGGATGGATGGATAGATGGAGAGAGGGTGGAAGGAAGGAAGGGAGGGAGGGAGGAAAGAGGGATGTGGTGGAGATGGGAAAAGGAAGGAAAGGATGGACGGAGGGAGGGAGGGTGGAAGGAAGGAAGGAAAGAGGGATGTGGTGGAGGTGGGAAAAGGAAGGAAGGGATAGACGGAGGATGTGTTACTTTCGGGGAAATTAATTATGCATTCAGATGCAAATATTACAGGGGGGGGGGGAATGTGCAACTCTGGCAGGAAAACAAAAAAAGAAAAACCCCAAACCCTCGTTGGCCGTTTTCCCCAAGTTTCCAAAGAGTTTCCCCCACTTTTGGCCTGGCCTGGTGTGACGGTCTCAGATTGGCCGCCTGTCCTTGCCAAGACCACCCTGGCATGCCAGCGGGCATCTCGGGCAGGGAGGGGGTGAGACGGGGGGAGGAAAGAGGGGAGCCGGGCCCTGGGGGGGGGACTGGAGCCTGCCAAGGTGGAAAAATGAGGGGAGCCCCAGCCTGGCACTCTAGAGGACGAGGGGGGGGGGGCTTAAGGGCAGCTGCTGGGCTTTCCCATCCCCGATGAATCCTCCCCCCTCCCCGGTGGTTAGAGAGGGGGAGAGCTGGTCGGAATCTGGACTGCAGGATCCATGGTTCTGGAGGTGGTCGACCTCAGGAAGCAGGTGGGAGTCGGGGGTGACATCAATTCTATCGTGATGGCATCGCTTGAATCACGTCAGGATGCCTGGAAGATTAGATGTGCCCGTCTTCCTCCTGCGGATATGTCACCTCCCTCCCTCTCTTCTTCCTCTCCTTCCTTTTCCCCTCTCCACCACATCCCTTCCTTCCTTCCTTCCTTCCTTCCCTTCCTTCCTCTCTCTCTTCCTTCTTTCCCTCCTTCCTTTCCCTCTCCACATCCCTCTTTCCTTCCTTCCTTCCTTCCTTCCTTCCCTCCCTCCTTTCATTCCTTCCTTCCTCCCTCCCTTCCTCCGTTCCTTCCCTCTCTTCCATTTCCTCCCTCCCTCCCTCTTTTCCTCCCTCATTTCTATCTCATTCCTTTCTAATAATAGAATAGAATAGAACAGAATCTTTATTGAGAATAGAATAGAATAGAATAGAATAGAATAGAATAGAATCTTTATTGAGAATAGAATAGAACAGAATCTATTGAGAATAGAATAGAATAGAATAGAATAGAGCAGAATCTTTATTGAGAATAGAATAGAATAGAATCTTTATTGAGAATAGAATAGAATAGAATCTTTATTGAGAATAGAATAGAATAGAATAGAATAGAACCTTTATTGAGAATAGAATAAAATAAAATCTTTATTGAGAATAGAATAGAATAGAATAGAGTTGGGAGGGACCTTGGAGGTCATCTAGTCCAACCCCCTGCTCAGGCAGGAAACCGTATACCATTTCAGACAAATGGCTGTCCAGTCTCTTCTTAAAAACTTCCAGTGTTGGAGCATTCACAGCTTCTGGAGGGAAGTTGTTCCACACTGATTGTTTTCAATGTCAGGAAATTTCTCCTTAGTTCCAGGTTGCTTCTCTCCTTGACTAGTTTCCATCCGTTGCTTCTTGTCCTACCTTCAGGAGCTTTGGAGAATAGCTTGACTCCCTCTTCTTTGGGGCAGCCCCTGAGATATTGGAAGACTGCTATCTTCATGTGATCTTGATTCTATCCCTCTGTTAATGCAGCCCAGCACTGTGTTGGCTTTTTTGGCAGCTTCAGCACACGGCTGGCTCCTATCTAAGTGATTGTCCACTAGGACTCCAAGGTCCCTCTCACAGTTACTACTATTGAGCCAGGGACCACCTATATTATACCTATACATTTGGTTTTTCTTGCCTAAATTTTCCTCCTTCTCTCACTTTCATCCCTCTTTTTTCTTCCTTCCAAAAAACAACAACAAAGTGGACCCCACTTAGAAAATCAGGGCATTTACAACCTGTCCCTCAGTAAGTGGCTCAAGGCCGGGGCTGCTTGGATCCGCACGAACTCTGCCAAAGCAATCCGACATCCTTCCGTCTTAGAAAGAAGCAAAGTCAGTGCGGAAGCAGGAGTCACTTAACAATCAGGGCTGAAAAGCTTGTAAAATTGGGCGTAAATGACGCACCAAATTGTCTCTTTGCTTAGTGCAATGGAAGTTCCCGTCCCATGATAACATGGGCAAAGAATTTTGGATATAACGTGTTGTTGTTGTTTAAGGTGACCAACTTTTTTACAATGAGAAGGAGGACACAAATAAATTGAAGAAAAAATAGTGAGTCTAATGCGTGCGTGTGTGCCATGTCATGTTTCGGTAAGAAGTAAACAACGCCACTTGCATGCGGCGCACTCTCTCAAAACAATTCTCCTGTGCGGAGCGCATGTGTCTCATAATCGCGTTTTGCCGCACTGTACCGAACCTTGACGAATCGTCATGTCAAATACAAATACATCACATCACACACAACGGATCGGTATCAATCGAATACGGAGATTTACAGATTAGTCTTCAAATATCAAAAAGGAGGACATGTAGGAGGACATCTTTTGAGAGAGGGCAGAACTTACAAAAGGAGGATTGTCCTCCCTAAAGGAGGATGGTTGGTCACCTTATTGTTAGTTGCGAAGTCGTGTCCGACCCCTCGCGACTCCATGGACAACGTTCCTCCAGGCCTTCCTGTCCTCTACCATCTTCTGGAGTCCATTTAAGCTCACGCCTACTGCTTCAGTGACTCCATCCAGCCACCTCCTTCTCTGTCGTCCCCTTCTTCTCTTGCCCTCCATCTTTCCCAGCATCAGGCTCTTCTCCAGTGAGTCCTTCCTTCTTATTAAGTGGCCAAAGTAATTGAGTTTCAACTTCAGGATCTGGCCTTCTAAAGAGCAGTCGGGGTTGATCTCTTCTAGGACTGACCGGTTGGATCGCCTTGCAGTCCAGGGGACTCGCAGGAGTCTTCTCCAGCACCAGAGTTCAAAGGCCTCCATTCTTTGTCGCTCAGCTTTTCTTACGGTCCACCTTTCACAGCCATACATTGCAACTGGGAAAACCATGGCCTGGACTATACGCACTTTTGTTGGCAGGGTGATGTCTCTGCTTTTTAGCATGCTGTCTAGATTTGCCATCGCTTTCCTCCCCAGGAGCAAGCGTCTTTTAATTTCTTGGCTGCAGTCCCCACCTGCGGTGATCTTGGAGCCCAGGAAGATAAAATCTGTCACTAGGATATAACATAGATTTAGAAAAATGGCGAAATTTGTGGGAAAGACATTACAAACAGACAATGCCAACTACTTACAAAGAAAACCTATATAAAATGTTGTATAGATGGCACTCGCCACCAGCAAGGTTAGCAAAAAGGTTTAAAAATACGTCGGATAGACAATGGAAATGTAAACACAAGTCAGGGACTTATCATCATGTACGGTGGATGTTAAGTCCTTCGTTCGATGGCGAATGAAGATCACACATGGTAGAATCAATAGCTCTTTATTTCTCCTTCTGCTCATTCCAACAACAGCGAGGCTCGCAGGCCTCCTTTTTAGTGACCGGATGCCAGGGCAAAACAGCAACATTAATGGCGCGCTTTCACGCCTCGCGCATGCGCGCAAGGCTGACACCTGTCAGTCTGGTCCCAGGCAGCTTGCAGAAACGCTGGGACTATAGCAATGTCCCGAACCTGCTTTTGCAGGCTCAGGACACAATAGTGGACATGTGTTAAAGCAGTGGTTCTCAACCTTTCTAATGCCGCGACCCCATAATACAGTTCCTCATGTTGTGGTGACCCCCAACCACTTATACATCACTGGGTGCCAGGGGCGTGGCCAAAGAAAAAGGGAAAAAATGGCGGACAGCCTTGTTTGGCGACCCCCGTGAAATGGTCGTTCGACCCCAAATGGGGTCCCGACCCACAGGTTGAGAACCACTGTGTTAAAGCGAAGAGGTACTGGAAAAAAAAATACATACTTGGCTAAAAAACAGGTTGGGAAAGCCTTTAGATTTTAAACCTGAACTTTTTTTAACTAGGTATGATGCCAGAAAAGATGGATAAACAAAGCACATACTTGATTTTACAAGTGATAATAGCGGCAAGAATCATCTTCGCACAAAAAATGAGAAAGAAAGAATAAAAAAAAAATACTAGAATGTTACGGAAATGGACAGACTCACTAGGACAGGGGTAGGCAACCTTGGCTCTTTTATGACTTGTGGACTTCAACTCCCAGAATTCCCGTGCCAGCCATGGTGAGGGGAAAGGGAGAGGTTTCCAAGCTATGAGTTGAAGTCCACCAGTCATGAGGGAACCATAGTTCCCCCATGCTGGCTCAGGAATTCTGGGAGTTGGAGTCCACCAGTCATGAGGGGGCCATAGTTCCCCCATGCTGGCTCAGGAATTCTGGGAGTTGGAGTCCACCAGTCATGAGGGGGCCATAGTTCCCCCATGCTGGCTCAGGAATTCTGGGAGTTGGAGTCCACCAGTCATGAGGGAGCCATAGTTCCCCCATGCTGGCACAGGAATTCTGGGAGTTGAAGTCCACAAGTCATAAAAGAGCCAAGGTTGCCTACCCCTGCACTAGGAGGTTGAAAGAAAAAGAAGAAACAGATTACTTTCGAACTTGGGACTTGTTTTATCTTTAGAAAAGACTAAAGGATTAGGAATTAAATTTGTATTAACGGATGGTAAACTCGGACAACACGTTTGTTGAATAAATACGGTTGAATTGTATGAAAAAAAAATTAATAAAAACTTTACGGAAAGAAAAAGAAAAAAGTCCCAATTTTTGGCCATTGAGCCAAGGACTATCTGTTATGTGTGCAACTTGTTGGCTCTTCGACCCTCATTTTGGCATTCAGACAACCACCTAACCCAAACTCCTTTTGGACATCTGTTTTCCCAGGCCCCAAAAGCCACAGCGTCTGGCCAGCAAGAAAAAAAATGGCTCGGACGGAGTTGGCCCAGGAAGGAATGTCCATTGTGGAAGATTTTTCACGCGTGGTTAACTCTGGAACCTGATTGGAAAGCAGGAGAAGAGAAAAGGAAGGGGGGGGGGAGAAGGACATTTGCCACCGCCGCCCCCCCCCCCCAGAATGTAACGCAGGCAACGAGGACTGATGCCAATCTGTTTCTGGACTCAACGTTAACGCTGGACATTAACCTGTGAGGTCCTGATTCAGCCGTCCACAACTCAGATATCCTCAGTGAAACGTGGAATCAGTTGCCAAATTGCTCTGTGCTGGTTGTATACGAACCAAAGAGTTGGTAGGGACCTTGGAGGTCATCTAGTCCAACCCCCTGCTCAGGCAGGAAACCCTATACCAGGGGTAGGCAATCTTGGCTCTTTTATGACTCGTGGACTTCAACTCCCAGAATTCCAGAGCCAGCTACTCTTCTCCTTCTCCTCCTGTTCCTCCTCCTCCTTCTCCTCCTTCTCCTCTCCTCCTCCTCCTCCTCTCCTCCTCCTCCTCTCCTCCTCCTCTTCTCCTTCTCCTCCTCCTCTCCTCCTCTTCTCCTTCTCCTCCTCCTCCTCTTCCTGCTTCTCCTCTTCTCCTTCTCGTCTTCCTCCTCTTCTCCTCCCCCTTCTACTCCTCCTGCTACTCTTCTCCTTCTCCTCCTATTCCTCCTCTTCCTGCTTCTCCTCCTCCTCCTCCTCCTCTTCTCCTTCTCTTCCTTCTCCTCCTCCTCTCCTCCTCCCCTTCTACTCCTCCTGCTACTCTTCTCCTTCTCCTCCTGTTCCTCCTCCTCCTCCTTCTCCTCCTTCTCCTCTCCTCCTCCTCCTCTCCTCTTCTCCTCCTCCTCTTCTCCTTCTCCTCCTCCTCTCCTCCTCTTCTCCTTCTCCTCCTCCTCTTCCTGCTTCTCCTCTTCTCCTTCTCGTCTTCCTCCTCTTCTCCTCCCCCTTCTACTCCTCCTGCTACTCTTCTCCTTCTCCTCCTATTCCTCCTCTTCCTGCTTCTCCTCCTCCTCCTCCTCTTCTCCTTCTCTTCCTTCTCCTCCTCCTCTCCTCCTCCCCTTCTACTCCTCCTGCTACTCTTCTCCTTCTCCTCCTCCTCTCCTCTTCTCCTCCTCCTCCTCTTCCTGCTTCTCCTCCTCGTCTTCCTCCTCTCCTCCTCCCCCTTCTACTCCTCCTGCTACTCTTCTCCTTCTCCTCCTGTTCCTCCTCTTCCTGCTTCTCCTCCTCCTCCTCCTCCTCTTCTCCTTCTCTTCCTTCTCCTCCTCCTCTCCTCCTCCCCTTCTACTCCTCCTGCTACTCTTCTCCTTCTCCTCCTGTTCCTCCTCCTCCTCCTTCTCCTCCTTCTCCTCTCCTCCTCCTCCTCCTCTCCTCTTCTCCTCCTCCTCTTCTCCTTCTCCTCCTCCTCTCCTCCTCTTCTCCTTCTCCTCCTCCTCTTCCTGCTTCTCCTCTTCTCCTTCTCGTCTTCCTCCTCTTCTCCTCCCCCTTCTACTCCTCCTGCTACTCTTCTCCTTCTCCTCCTATTCCTCCTCTTCCTGCTTCTCCTCCTCCTCCTCCTCTTCTCCTTCTCTTCCTTCTCCTCCTCCTCTCCTCCTCCCCTTCTACTCCTCCTGCTACTCTTCTCCTTCTCCTCCTCCTCTCCTCTTCTCCTCCTCCTCCTCTTCCTGCTTCTCCTCCTCGTCTTCCTCCTCTCCTCCTCCCCCTTCTACTCCTCCTGCTACTCTTCTCCTTCTCCTCCTGTTCCTCCTCTTCCTGCTTCTCCTCCTCCTCTTCTCCTTCTCTTCCTTCTCCTCCTCTCCTCCTCCCCTTCTACTCCTCCTGCTACTCTTCTCCTTCTCCTCCTGTTCCTCCTCCTCCTCCTTCTCCTCCTTCTCCTCTCCTCCTCCTGTTCCTCCTCCTCCTCCTTCTCCTTCTCCTCTCCTCCTCCTCTCCTCTTCTCCTTCTCCTCCTCCTCCCCCTTCTACTCCTCCTGCTATTCTTCTCCTTCTCCTCCTGTTCCTCCTCTTCCTGCTTCTCCTCCTCCTCTTCTCCTTCTCCTCCTCCTCCTGTTCTCCTTTTCTCCTCTTCCTCCTCCTCCCCTCCTCCTCTCCTTCCAATCCTCCTGCTCCTCCTCCTCCTCCTCCTGGCTTTGGCACTCAGATTACCTCCTGAATCCTTTTATCACAATCCCCTGTGGATTCCCCCCTGATCTTCACCATCCAAATTTGGCAGCAAAATTGTATACGTACAAATGCAGTATATAAAATGGTGCTGCTTTTTTCTGTGTTTTTTAGATTTCTGGCAGAAATGTTAATTTAAGCAGCTCATTTTTTTTTCTCTTGTTCTTTTTTTTTTGGGGCTGGAGTCTCCTGCTAGATCCACACTGGCCATATACATCCACTCCTTCCACTCGTCCACCCGTCAATCATCCCTTTGGCTCTAGAGACCCCCTCCCATTCCAGCTTCCTCAAAAAATAAAATGAAGAAAGAGCTCAGATGGGAGGCTGATAATGCTGGCGTTAATTTAATAAAAGGAAACTGCTCCAAATTGACGGGAGGGAGAGACTTAAGTGGGAATGCCATCCATTTGCTTTCTGTTGGGTGATTTACGACGATGTTGTAGGACCTGGGTAGATAGATAGATAGATAGATAGATAGATAGATAGATAGATAGATAGATAGATAGATAGATAATAGAGATAGAGATAGATAGATAGATAGATAGATAGATAGATAGATAGATAGATAGATAGATACAGATAGAGATAGATAGATACAGAGCAGAGATAGAGAGAGATATAGAGATAGATAGATAGATAGAAATAGACAGATAGATAGATAATAGATAGAGATAGAGATAGAGATAGAGAGATACAGATATATATATAGAGAGAGAGAAAGAGAGAGAGAGAGATAATAGAGAGAGAGAGAGAGATACAGATAGATATAGAGAGAGATAGATAGATAGATAGATAGATAGATAGAAATAGACAGATAGATAGATAATAGATAGAGATAGATAGAGATAGAGATAGAGAGATACAGATATATATATAGAGAGAGAGAAAGAGAGAGAGAGAGAGAGAGATAATAGAGAGAGAGAGATACAGATAGAGATAGAGAGATATAGAGATAGATAGATAGATAGATAGATAGATAGATAGATAGATAGAGATAGCTAGATAGCTAGATAGCTAGATAGAGACAGAGATATATATACATATAGATAGAGATAGAGATACATATAGATATAGAGATAGATAGATAAATAGATAGAGAGATAGATAGATAGATAGATAGATAGATAGAGATAGATAGATAGAGTTAGTTAGTTAGTTAGATAGAGAGATAGATAGAGAGATAGATAGATAGAGAGAGAGAGAGAGAGAGAGAGATACAGATAGATATATAGATACAGATAGAGATAGATAGATAGATAGATAGATAGATAGATAGATAGATAGATAGATAGATAGATAGATGACTCTGTGATTGGCATCTGCCTTGTGAGCAAGTTAGCCTCATAAGGCTGCCAGCAAGATAAAAGCCTGCATAGCCATTAATTGATTGATTGATGGATTACTCTTCCAAGCCCGCCCTCTGTCAGCTGTAGCCCCGCCCCTTGTGCCTTCACAGAGCCAAATCAAAATTAGCCTTCCACAACCCTCCTGTTTGTCTCCCATCATCCCTTCTTTGAATTAAGCTGGTCCTTTTTTTTTTTTTTTTTGGCTTGAACGTTCAACAAGGCCTGCCCGATTATTTTCCTAAGCATTCGGGGAGGGAAAATTTTACTCGGCACTTCCGATATCCGAACAAGATTTTGGTGCCCTTGTTCTGGCTTTGATCACCAAGTGGTGTGTTTTCCCTAGGTCGAAAAATCAAACAGGGAGGTTTGAAAGAAAGAAAGAAATCCAGAGGGCTCATCTTTGTAGAGTGACAAAAAGTAAAAAAAAAAAAAAAAAAAAGTCAAGACGGAGGGCCTCAGTAAACTCTCCAGCTTTTTTTCCAATCCTTTGTATCACAAATACAAGTAGTCCTCGAATTATGGCTGGTCACTTAGCAACCACTATTAAGTTACGATGGAGTGACCTTGAGACTACTTATGAAGTTCTGAAAGGTGCTGTCATGCGATCCTGTAGTCACATGACCGAAGTACAGTACAGTATAGGTCAGGGGTAGGCAACCTCGGCTCTTTTATGACTCATGGACTTTAACTCCCAGAATTCCTGAGTCAGCATAGCTGGGAGTTGAAGTCCATGAGTCATAAAACAGACGAGGTTGCCTACCCATGGTATAGGTCAGGGGTAGGCAACCTTGGCTCTTTTATGACTCGTGGACTTCAATTCCCAGAATTCCTGAGCCAGCCATGCTGAGGGGAAAGGGAGAGGTTTCCAAGTTGAGCCACGCTGGCTCAGGAATTCTGGGAGTTGAAGTCCACGAGTCATAAAAGGGCCAAGGTTGCCTACCCCTGATATAGGTGGTACCTTGCTCAATGTAGTAACTGTGAGAGGGATCTGGGAGTCCTAGTGGACAATCACTTAGATAAGATCATGTGAAGTATTAATACTACTTTACAAGGCCTTGGTAAGGCCACACTTGGAATACTTCATCCAGTTTTAGTCACCACAATGTAAAAAAGATGTTTAGACGCTAGAAAAAGTTCAGAGAAGAACAACAAAGAGGATCAGGGGACTGGAGATTAAAACATATAAGGAACGGTTGCTGGAATTGGGTATGTCTAGTTTAACAAAGAGAAGGACAAGGGGGGACATGATAGCAGTGTTCCAGTATCTCAGGGGCTGCCCCAAAGAAGAGGGAATCAAGCTATTTTCCAAAGCACCTGAAGGCAGGACAAGAAGCAACGGGTGGACACTAATCAAGGAGAGAAGCAACCTAGAACTAAGGAGAAACTTCCTGACAGTGAGAACAATTAATCAGTGGAACAGCCTGCCTCCAGAAGCAGTAAATGCTCCAACACTGGAAGTTTTTAAGAAGACACTAGACAGCTATGTGTCTGAAATGGTAGAGGGTTTCGTGCCTGAGCAGGGGGTTGGACTAGATGACCTCCAAGATCCCTTCCAACTTTATTATTATTATTATTATTATTATTATTATCATCATCATCATCATCATCATTAAACAAGTTAAGGCATTTGCCAATTGGATTGCATTTCCAGCCATCCTACGGTCACATGATAGTGTTTCTATCATGGTTTTTGCCAAAATCCAGCATTAACTTTACGATTTTTGGCAAAGCCGAACCCATAGCAAAGCATTGATTTGCTTAATGACCACAGTGTTCCCTTAATGATCACGGGGGGGGGAGGGCTGCTCTTTGACCACTGCATTTGCTTAATGAGCAGTTGTAAAATCATATCGGTCACATGGTCGTCAGGCTCCAATCACAGTTGTAACTGGAGCACCACCTGTATACAATTACTTAGTGTTCTCAGACTCAGCAACTTTAAGGGGTATGGAGTTTAAATTCTAGAAGTCTCTACCAATATTAGTGGAATTCTGGGAGTTGAAGTCCACCCATCTTAAAGCATGCTGGCTGGGGGATTCTGGGAGTTGAAGTCCACCCAACTTAAAGAATTCTGGGAGTTGAAGTCCACCCATCTTAAAGCATGCTAGCTGGGAATTTTGGGACTTGAAGTCCATCCATCTTAAAGCATGCTGGCTGGGAATTCTGGGAGTTGAAGTCCACCCATCTTAAAGAATTCTGGGAGTTGAAGTCCATCCATCTTAAAGCATGCTGGCTGGGAATTCTGGGAGTCGAAGTCCATCCATCTTAAAGCATGCTGGCTGGGAATTTTGGGACTTGAAATCCATCCATCTTAAAGCATGCTGGCTGGGGAATTCTGGGAGTTGAAGTCCACCCATCTTAAAGCATGGTAGCTGGGAATTCTGGGAGTTGAAGTCCATCCATCTTAAAGCATGCTGGCTGGGGAATTCTGGGAGTTGAAGTCCACCCATCTTAAAGCATGCTGGCTGGGGAATTCTGGGAGTCGAAGTCCACCCCTCTTAAAGAATTCTGGGAGTTGAAGTCCACCCATCTTAAAGCATGCTGGCTGGGGAATTCTGGGAGTCGAAGTCCACCCCTCTTAAAGAATTCTGGGAGTTGAAGTCCACCCATCTTAAAGCATGCTGGCTGGGGAATTCTGGGAGTCGAAGTCCACCCCTCTTAAAGTTGCTGCCATTGAGAAACACTGGAGTCAAGACCAGCCTCACAATTGCTATTCTGGTTTCCCGAAGCCACAATGGATACTTGCCATTGCGTCAGGTCCCCCTTTGCCCCCTTCCCAGCCAACTGCATAATGTTGGCATCCTTTTTTGTTTTTCCCCCTGTCCGTGGATGAGGCCAATTAGTGCCTTTCTCCCATGTGCCAGACACACTCAGCAGCATGGCAGCCATAGGGAGAGAGATAATTACGGAGATCTGGAAGGGAACAGAAGGAAGCCTTAAAAGGGTGGGAACCTAGCCTGAAGTGTATTTAAATCATTCCTGGGCAAACGGTAAGTGGGAATGATTAGCCATTAGTTTTCATTAGTGGGAGAATGCAAGCAACTTCGTTGTCATTGGTGGCTAATAGCAGATGCCCTCAGAGACCTGGAAAATAGGTGGTTTTTATCCCTCCAGGGAAAGCTAGCCAACTCTGCCTGCGTTTTTTTTTTTTTTTCAAGAAAGTCTGATGAATTGAGAAATTATTTTCTCAGCTCTATTTGGGAAGGAGAAGGGGGGGGGAATGTAACTTTCCCTACACTGTAGGATAACAGACATAACAGACTCCCTCCCTCCCTTCTATCTCATTCCTTTCTAATAACAATAGGATAGGATAGGATAGGATAGGATAGGATAGGATAGGATAGGATAGGATAGGATAGGATAGGATAGGATAGAACAGAAAATATAGAATAGAATAGAATAGAATAGAACAACAGAATAGAATAGAATAGAATAGAACAGAACAGAATAGAATAGAATAGAGCAGAATAGAATAGAATTAGAGCAGAAGAGAGCAGAATAGAATAGAATAGAATAGAAGAGAAGAGAAGAGAAGAGAAGAGAAGAGAAGAGAAGAGAAGAGAAGAGAATATGGAATAAATAGAATAGAATAGACTAGAACGGAATAGAATATGGAATGAATAGGAGAGAAGAGAAGAGAAGAGAAGATGGAATAAATAATAATAATAAACTTGGAAGGGACCTTGGAGGTCATCTAGTCCAACCACCTGCTCAGGCAGGAAGCCCTATACCATTTTGGGCAAATGGCTGTCCAGTCTCTTCTTAAAAACTTCCAGTGTTGGAGCATTCACTGCTTCTGGAGGCAGGTTGTTCCACTGGTTAATGGAACAGACTGGAATAAACTGGAATAGACTAGACTAGACTAGACTAGACTAGACTAGAATAGAATAGAATAGAATTACAGAATGGAATGGAATGGAATGGAATGGAATAGAATAGAATAGAATAGAATAGAATAGAAATAGACCTGGAAGGGACCTTGGAGGTCTTCTAGTCCAGCCCCCTGCTCAAGCAGGAGAACCCTAGTATATACCATTTCAGACAAGTGACTTAAGTCCTCCCACATTTTGCTGACTCTTGGAACCTCCCCCCGCCCCCGAAACCAGGGCAGTTGTGAACCACCAAAGGGCTCCATTCCTTGGGGGAACTTTACAATTCGCCTCTCCCCCCCCCCCCCGCACCCCATCACCACAATGTCCCAAGTCAAAAAAACCGCAACCCCCCCCCCCTTCCTCCTCCTCCTCCTTTACACCCTGCCCTTGGATCCCGCACCTCCCAGGCAGAGCCTCGTTGCAATCATCCCACAATCACTTTCCGCGCGCGTGGACCCCCCCCCTCCCCGGCCAAACCAGGATTTGATTACGCCTCGGCTGCCTTTGATTGCGCCGCGAAATCAGCGGAAGCTGGAAGGGAAGGATTTTGAAACGGGGGGGGTGGGAGGAAGGGGTCAAGTCAAGCCAGACGGGGGGGGGAGCGTCCAGTTTCTTCTGTTCGTTGAAAGCAGAGTCGGGGATGGGGAGGGGGCTTTCAGGGAGCCCCCCCCCCAAACCCCCGCCCGCGCCAGGGTGACTTGATGAATTTGAGACGGGGAGGGGGGGGGGGAAGAAAAAAAAAGTTTGAAGGAGTTTTGAGAATGTTCTGCTATTGGAGGAAGGGGCCTTCCCCCCCCCCCCTTACCTGCAGGGAAACTCGGCTAAGAGAGTCTTACTTCCTTGCGGATGGTTGGAAGGCGACGCATTAAATTTGGTGTCTGGGACCTTCCCCGCCTCCATGTCGTCCTTCTCTTCCTTCTCCACCCCTCTTTCTCCGTCTCCTCTTTCTCCTCCTCCCCCACTCCTTCCCCTTCTCTTTCTCCTTCTCCTCCTCCAACATCACCACCACTCCTTCTCCATCTCCTCTTCCTCCTCCTCTCCTCCACCGACCCATTCTTCTCCTTCCTTCTCCTCGTTCCTCTTTTTTCTCCTTCTCCTCTTTCTCCTCCTCCTCCAATATCAGCACCTTCTCCATCTCCTCTTCTTCCTTCTCCTCTTCCTCCTCCTCCACCTGCCCATTCTCCTCCTCCTCCTCTTTTCTTTCTCCTTCTTCTCTTTCCTCTTCTCCTTCTCTCCTCATCTCTCCTCCTCTTTTCTCTTTCCTCCTCCTCCTTCTCTCTCCTCATCTCTCCTTCTCCTCCTTTTTCCTCTTCTCTTTCTCCTTCTTTCTTCTCCTTGTCTCCTCAGCTTCTCGTCCTCTTTCCTCTTCTCTGTCCTCTTCTCCTCTCTCCTCATCTCTCCTTCTCTTTCCTTTCTTCTTCTTCTCTTTCCTCTCTCCTCCTCCTCTCTCCTTCTCTTCCTCTTTCCTCTTCTCTTTCTCCTTCTTCTCTTTCCTCTTCTCTCTCATCTCTCTTTCTCCTCCTCTTTCTTCTTTCTCATTCTTCTCTCTCCTCTTCTCTCTCCTTCTCTTTCCTCTTCTTTCTCCTTCTTCTCTTTCCTCTCTCCTCCTCCTCTCTCCTTCTCTTCCTCTTTCCTCTTCTCTTTCTCCTTCTTCTCTATCCTCTTCTCTCTCATCTCTCCTTCTCCTCTTTCTTCTTTCTCATTCTTCTCTGTCCTCCTCATCTCTCCTTCTTTCCTCTTCTTTCTCCTTCTTCTCTTTCCTCTTCTACTATTTCTCTCTCCTCCTCTCTCCTTCTCCTCTTCCCTCTTCTCTTTCTCCTTCTTCTCTTTCCTCTTCTCCTCCTCCTCTCTCCTCCTCATCCACCCTTCTCCTTCCCCTGCCAATTCTTCTCCCGCCTCCTCTTCCTCTTTCTTTCCTCTTCTCTTTCTCCTCTTTCGTAATCATCATCATCATAATCAAAAACATAATCATAATCACAGAGCTGGAAGGGACCTCAGAGGTCTTCTAGTCCAGCCCCCTGCTCAGGCAGAAAACTTTATACCCATTGTCCAATCTGTTGTTAAAAACGTCCAGCGATGGAGCATTCACAGCTTCTGGAGGCAAGGAGTTCCACTGGTTAATTCTTCTGACCGCCCTTCTCCTTCTCCCTCCTCCCGCTCCTGTTCATTTAGTGACCGTCCAAAGTTGCACTACTGAAAAAAAGGGACCAATGACCGTTTTTCACACTTACGACTAGCGCAGCATCGGCGGGGGGGTCATGTGATCAAAACAGAGACCCTCGGCAGCTGACTCCTATTTACGACGGTCGCAGCATCGGGGGGTCACGTGATTCCTTTTTGTGACCTTAATAACCGTGTTCCTAACATAACCACCGTGGCAAGGAAGGTCGTAAAATGGGGGGGGGGCAATCCATCACTTAACACCTGCCTCGCTTAGCGACAGAACCCCTGGGGTCCACTGTGGTTGTAAGTCGAGGATCGGCCCCTCCTTGCCGGATCCCACCGCCTCATGACGCTTTAGAAACCAAAGCAAGAGAAGGAAAAATAAAATAAAACACTCGGCCGAGATAGCTCGGCAGATTAAAATCTTTTTTAAACGCGCTTTTATCATTTGGCGGGCGAAACCTGGCTTGTTTCGATTGTTTTATTCCCAGGCTGCTCTCGGCTATTTGACATTGCATTATCATGATGGCTATTTACTGTCTGAATGCCATGGCTGGGCATTGTTTTATTGTAATAGCTTTTCTGGCGTGGCAGCTTTATTTTATTCGGCCGGCCTGTTTAGGGAAACGCAGGCGCTAAAGTGCTGGGGAGAGGTTTTAAGGCCAATAAATAAAAGAATGAAAGGGGAGAAATGGCAAACTGCACGGACGGGGGACCACAGGGAAGGCCCAGCCCAAGCCCCGCCCTCTTGGGGTTCCGGCCACGCCCACTTTGGCCCCGCCTTTAGAAGCCCCAGGTATATTTCCTGAAAGCCAAATCATTGGCAAGCTTTGGCGTTTTTATTCACAGGTCTGCATTTGTAGGCCTAAACCACAGTGTGGTGGCTGGGGGATTCTGGGAGTTGAAGTCCCTGGACTTTACAGTGGGCAAGTTTGAGAAAGACTCAAGGTCAGAGAAATCTGAAGGTCAGAGAACTCGGTTGCCCCCCAAAAAATAATCTTGTTTTTGGTTCTTGGGAGTGGCAGAGCAAGCCACTAGTTAGGATATAAAAAATAATTTCAAATCTCCTTCCTTTCTAGCACTGATGATGTTGCCTAGTTGGGTCATGGAAGGTGTGCAAGCAAAGCATGGAGCTCAGAGAGCACCAAGGACCCCAATCTCCTCCTCGTGCTCCTCCTTCTCCTCCCCTCTTTTCTCCCCCTCCTCCCTCCTCCTTCTCCTTCTCCTCTTCCTCCCCCTTTCTCTTCTAACCTTCCTTCCTCTCTCCTCCTTCTCCTGCTCCTCCCCCTTTCCCTTCCTTTTCCTCCTCCTCCTCCTCCTCCCTCTCCTCCTTTCCTCTCCTGCTCCTCTCCCCTTTCCCTCTCTTCCTCCTCCACCTCTCTTTCGTCTCCTCCTCCCTCTGCTCCTCTCCCTTTCCCTCTCTTCCTTTTCCTCCTCCTCCTCCCCCTCTCCTCCTTTCCTCTCCTGCTCCTCCCCCTTTCCCTTTTTCTCCTCCTCCTCCACCTCCCTTTCCTCTCCTTTCCCTGCTCCTCTCCTCTTCCTTTTCCTCTTCCTCCTCCTTTCCTCTCCTCCTCTTCCTCTTCTTCCGCCTCCCTCTCCTCTCCTGCTCCTTCTCCTCTTTCCTCTCCTCCTCCTCCCTCCTCCCTCCTTCTCCTGCTCCTCTCCTTCCCTCTCTTCTTTTTCCCCTTCTCCTCCTCCTCTTCCTCCTCCCCCTCTCCTCCTCCTTCTCCTGCTCCTCCCCCTTTCCCTCTCTTCCTTTTCCTCCTCCTCTTCCTCTTCTTCCTCCTCCCTCTCCTCCTCCTTCTCCTTCTCCTTTTCCCTCTTTTCCTCCTCTTCCCTCCTTCTCCTGCTCCCCCTTTCCCTCTCTTCCTTTTCCTCCTCCCTCTCCTCTCCTCCTCCTCCCTTTTCCCTCTTTTCCTCCTCCTCCCCCTCCCTTTCCTCTCCTCCTCCTCCTCCCTCCTTCTCCTGCTCCTCCCCTTTTCCCTCTTCCTTTTCTTCCTCCTCTTCCTCTTCTTCCTCCTCCCTCCCCTCTCCTCCTCCTTCTCCTGCTCCTCCCCCTTTCCCTCTCTTCCTTTTCCTCCTCCTCTTCCTCTTCTTCCTCCTCCCTCTCCTCTCCTCCTCCTTCTCCTCCCCCTTTTCCCTCTTTTCCTCCTCTTCCCTCCTTCTCCTGCTCCCCCTTTCCCTCTCTTCCTTTTCCTCCTCCCTCTCCTCTCCTCCTCCTCCCTTTTCCCTCTTTTCCTCCTCCTCCCCCTCCCTTTCCTCTCCTCCTCCTCCCTCCTTCTCCTGCTCCTCCCCCTTTCCCTCTCTTCCTTCTCCCTATCCTCCCCCTCCCCCTTTGCTTTCTTCCTCCTCCTCCTCCTTCCTCCTTCTCCTCCTTCACTCTACAAACTCCACTCCCTTCTAGCACTGATGATGTTACCTAGTTGTGTTATGATCTGCAAAAAAAAAAAAAACAAAACCTCACCAAGCTCCGAGAGCCCCCAGGACCCCATGGATAGAATCACGACGAGACCCCCCCCCCCTTTTCCCCACCAGGTTTTCTGGAACTGGGATCTCACCTCGATCATATTTATATAGGTCGTCCTAAGTTCATTTAGTGACCGTTCAGAGTTACAACGGCACCGAAAAAGTGACTTGTGACCATTTTTCACACAACCGTTGCAGCCTCCCCACGGTCCTGGGGGCCAATATTCGGACACTTGGCCACTGACTCGTATTTATGACCGTTTTTCACACGACCATTTGCAGCCTCTCCACGGTCACCCATGATCAAAATTCGGACACTTGGCAACTGACTCGTATTTATGACCGTTTTTCACACTTACGACCATTGTAGCATCCCTACGTTCCTGTGATCAAAATTCGGACGCTTGGCAACTGACTCGTATTTATGACTGTTTTTCACACGACTATTTGCAGCCTCTCCACGGTCACATGATCAAAATTCGGACACTTGGCAACTGACTCGTATTTATGACCATTTTTCACACTTACGACCATTGTAGCATCCCCACATTCCTGTAATCAAAATTCGGACACTTGGCAATTGACTCGTATTTATGACCGTTTTTCACACGACCACTTGCAGCCTCTCCACGGTCACGCATGATCAAAATTCGAACACTTGGCAACTGACTCGTATTTATGACCGTTTTTCACACTTACGACTGTTGCAGCCTCCCCACGGTCCTGTGATCAATATTCAGATGTTTGGTTCATATTTACAACGGTCGCGGCGACCCCGGGGTCACGTGATCCCCTTTCGCGACCTTCCGACAGGCAAAGTCCAAGGGGGAAGGCCAGATTCACTTAACGACCGTGTGACTAATTTGACAACTGCACTGATTCACTTAACAAGGGCGACGGGACAGGTCGTAAAATGGGGCAAAGCTCACTTAACAGATGTCACTGTACAAACGGTTGTAAGCCGAAGACTGCCCGAACAGGCGCATCGCAATGCTGCAATGCAAAAACACAGTCCTTGCATCCCCAGGTAGTCCTTGACTTATGACAAACGAGACAGACCTTCCCTCACTAAGTGATGCCGTTGTTAAAGAGGGCCTCTGATTTGACAAGGTCGTTAAGCAAATCATGCGGTCATTAAGCGAATCCGGCTTCTCCCATTAACCTGGTTTCTCATAAGCCAGCTGGGAAAGTTGCAAATGACGATTCACACGGCAACACAAACAGACAAAGTTTGCATCACAATATCACAATGTCACAATACCTCTTTAGCAATAGAGAGAGAGAGCGCCATAGAGATGGCCTTGAGAAAAATGTTCAGAAGCAGCTTTTAAGCCCTGGAAAAGGAGGCGAGTCTAGGAAGAAGCTCCGCCTGGCCTCTCCGTGATTTAACGGGGTGGGTGGGGGGTTATAAGTGGGGAGGAGAAGGAAAAACAGGAACAGATTTGCAAGATTTGTGTTACTGCAAAAGAGATCAAAGAAAAGGAAGACACAGAGTACTATATAACATGGAACAAGTGGTATGACTGGTTGGAGACTAGAAATAATAGAGGAGAATAAATATGGAAAGGTCAAAAGTGAAAATATGTGTATAATAATGTATAATAATAATAATATGAACTCTTCTTAGAAGTAGAATATGAAGGAAGAAAAATGTAAATAAGAAACAACAGGGCAATAAGGACAAATATTCTAAAGAAGAATAAGGGGGGAATAATAGAAGATTACCATTACGTAATCACTATTAAAAAGGGGGGGGGAAGGAGTATATACTGTGTGTCTATGTGTGTTATGTTTTGCTTTGTTTTGTTGGTTAAAAAAGAAAAAGATTTGTGTTACTGGAAGTCAGGGGTTCTCAACCTAGACCAGTTTAAGATGTGTGGACTTCGACTCCCAGAATTCCCCAACCAGCAAGGGTGGACTTCGACTCCCAGAATTCTCCAGTCAGCAGATGGACTTCAACTCCCAAAATTCCTCAGCCAACATGTCTGTCTCAAGAAAGCTTAGTTCCAGAGTAGTATTTCTCAACCTCAGCAACTTTTAGATGAGTGACTTCGACTCCCAGAATTCCCCAGCCAGCAAGGGTGGACTTCGACTCCCAGAATTCTCTAGTCAGCAGATGGATTTCGACTCCCAGAATTCCCCAGCCAGCAAGGGTGGACTTCGACTCCCAGAATTCTCCAGTCAGCAGATGGACTTCGACTTCCAGAATTCCTGAGCCAGTATGGGTGGACATCAGTTACCAGAATTCTCTACTCAGCAGATGGACTTTGACTCCCAGAATTCCCCAGCCAGCAAGGATGGACTTCGACTCCCAGAATTCTCCAGTCAGCAGATGGACTTCGACTCCCAGAATTCCCTAGCCAGCATGCCTATCTCAAGGACGCTTAGTTCTCCACCTCAGCAATTTTCAGCCGCCTGGATTTGAACTCCTAGAATTCAATGGGGAAGCCAGACTCACTTTACAAGCGGGTTACTACCTCCACAACTGCAGTGATTCACTTCGCCGCTGTGGCAAGGAAGATGTGGGTCCAAATTCACGTCACAAGTGCGCAAGAGAAATTTTGAGCTCAGTTGTGGTCACAACCTGAGGACTACCTATAGTCCAGACTCAGTGAGAAGTATGAGCTATTGTAAGATTACATCAGGGGTAGGCAACCTTGGCTCTTTTATGACTGGTGGACTTCAACTCCCAGAATTCCTGAGCCAGCCATGCTGAGGGGAAAGGGAGAGGTTTCCAAGCTGAACCATGCTGGCTCAGGAATTCTGGGAGTTGAAGTCCACGAGTCATAAAGCGGTCTAGGCCTAGCCCAGGGGCAGGCAACCTTGGCTCTTTTATGACTCGTGGACTTCAACTCCCAGAATTCCTGAGCCAGCCATGCTGAGGGGAAAGGGAGAGGTTTCCAAGCTGAGCCATCCTGGCACAGGAATTCTGGGAGTTGGTCCACAAGTCATGAAGGGGCCATAGTTCCCCCATGCTGGCTGAGGAATTCTGGGAGTTGAAGTCTGCAAGTCATGAAGGGGCCATAGTTCCCCCATGCTGGCTGAGGAATTCTGGGAGTTGAAGTCCACCAGTCAGAAAAGGGCCAAGTTTGAAGAAGCCTCGCATAGACCATTACAATACAGACAGTCCTTGACTTAACAATCGGAGGCTTGATGATCATTTGCAATTACAACACAATTCCCTGGGGCTATTTATGAGCTGGATTCGAACTCCCAACGCCTGCCTCTCCTCGTGGTCACATGCTAGCCTCACAGCAACCGTCCACATTGATGGCTATTTGCAGTGTCCCGCACTCACGTCATCACAATCTATGACATTTGTTTAACTCAAAACTGGCACCGACTTCCACTTTCTAACAAAATACACCTGTTTTGCAGACAATGGATCGGCATAACAACGGAGGGGTTCGTTTAACAGCTATGGAGATTCATATAGCAACGGTTGACTGAGGAATCCTGACAATGAGAACGATTAACCAATGGAACTCCATGCCTCCAGAGGTTGTGGATGCTCCAACACTGGAAGTTTTGAAGAAGAGATTGGACAACCGTTTGTTTGAAATGGTATAGGGTCTCCTGCCTGAGCAGGAGGTTGGACTAGATGATCTCCAAGGCCCCTTCCGACTGTCATTCTGTTATTTGTCTAGAATGCTAATGGGGTCTCCTGCTTGAGCAGAGGGTTGGACTAGATGACCTCCAAGGTTCCTTCCGACTGTTGTTATTCTGTTCTTCTGCCTCCAAAGGCGCCTGGAGAAACATTTTTTGTGGCTTTTCTGAACAGCTGTTCTTCCTTTTTCGTTTCATTCCTCCATCCCACTTAATTTAGGGTGTCCAAATTTCTCAACCCCCGGACTCACCCTTAATTGTGGAGAAGCACATCAGAAGTTCCACAGCAGAGCCAGGAGGCCAAAACTGGCTTAAAATGCAAATTTGTGACTAAAAATGAAAGGCGGTTTATGCCGTAACATCTCCCCCCCCCCTTCGGTCACATTAAATGACAACTTGGCAATATGGAGGGCTCGGAGGCACACATTGTGTCTCTCACGCCCTTAGATGGGATTTACGTAATTAAATGGGATTATTTCGCTCTTGATTTGGCCTTCCTCGGATAGATTATACAGCTGCTGGATTGATTAATGGGCCATTTTTTATTCTCCTTTTTATCGATTCCATTTCTGCACGCCCGAATTTGGCAAGTGCCCCCCATTGCTTTTAGTCACGAATCAACAATTAAGACAGCCACATTAAGCGGTAAATGACAATAAACCAATAAAAACATCCGCAGAAGCAGTATCATCGTAACATAGAAAGTAATATATATATATATATAAAACCCCACTTGGATTATAACAACGTTATCCACTAATATCCCTTTGGTTAATGATATTAGCATTATTTCTAGTCAATGACGATCATAAAGTTTTGATTGGGCTTGAATTACAGGAATAATTGTGCTGTTCGCAATAATATTAATAATTATGGAGAACGGTATTAATAATACTGTATACTGTAGCACTGCTATAAGGATATTGACAATAACATTGATAATGATGGTAACAACAACAACAACAACAACAATAATAATAATAATAATAATAAAGTTGGAAGGGACCTTGGAGGTCATCTATTCCAACCCCCTGCTCAGGCAGGAAACCCTATACCATTTCAGACAAATGGCTGTTCAGTCTCTTCTTAAAAACTTCCAGTGTTGGAGCATTCACTGTTTCTGGAGGCAGGTTGTTCCACTGGTTAATTGTTCTAACCATCAGGAAGTTTCTCTTTAGTTCTAGGTTGCTTCTCTCCTTGATGAGTTTCCACCCGTTGCTTCTTGTCCTGCCTTCAGGCGCTTTGGAGAATAGCTTGACTCCCTATTCTTTGGGGCAGCCCCTGAGATACTGGAAGACTGCTATCGTGTCCCCCTAGTCCTTCTCTTCATTAAACTAGACAGACCCAATTCCAGCAACCGTTCCTTATATGTTTTAGCCTCCAGTCTCCTGATCCTCTTTGTTGCTCTTCTCTGCACTCTTTCTAGAGTCTCAACATCTTTTTTACATCGTAGTGACCAAAACTGGATAAAGTATTCCAAGTGTGGCCTTACCAAGGCATTATAAAGTGGTATCAACACTTGACGTGATCTTGATTCTATCCCTCTGTTAATGCAGCCTAGCACTGTGTTGGCTTTTTTGGCAGCTGCAGCACACGGCTGGCTCATATCTAAGTGACTGTCCACTAGGACTCCAAGTCTCTCTCACAGTTGCTACTTTTTTTACAATGAAAAGGAGGACACAAATAAATTAAAGAAAAAAATATCATAAATAAAAGAAACATTTTATTCATTGCAACAATAATTTCAGAATACACTATAATATGATAAATGCATAATAAAAAACATTTGTAATAATAACATTTTATATTGTAATTATGCTTACATGCCCTGCCCCCGCCCGCAGCCACCCCGCCAGCACTGCTGTCCCGCAGTGTAGAGCAGGCCCCACGGCTCCGACCCCGGGGGGCAGCCCACTGTCAACACACCCCGCCTGCAGCCGTCCCGCCAGCACACCGCCCACCCTGCACAGCCCTGTGTATGGCAGGCCCCACAGCTCCCACAGCACGGGGGGCAGCCAGCCACTGCTGCCCCTCATACCCCCGCCCACAGCAGCCCCATTGCCCCTTCCTCTTGCGCCCGCAGCCATTATTGCCCTAGCAGGGCCGAAGATCAAGAGAAAGTTACTGTGGCGTCGCTGCTCCAGTCTCCTCCAGGTATCTTCGGGACTAACTAGGAGATGGTGTAGTTGGGTAGCAGGGAGGGGTGCAAAGTTCCTGCCAATTCACCTTCGCTGCAGACAACTTACATGTGCAAAGTTTGCCGGTCGGGTGTTTTGGCGCGCTCAGCAGCAATTCTTATTGGCTTCCAAAAGCCAATAGGGGGAGTAGCACAGCTCATGCAAAAGTTGAAAAAAAAAAACCATCAAAAAAAGGTGCCGGAACGCCATTCTGAGCGTTCTATGAGAAAAAAAAAGCCCTGCAGATTAGTCTTCAAATATCGAAAAGGAGGACATGTAGGAGGACACTTTTCGAGGGAGGACAGAACTCACAAAAGGAGGACTGTCCTCCCTAAAGGAGGACGGTTGGTCACCTTAAAAAAAACAGATCTGCAAACAACTAGAACCAAACAAAGTTATAACCGGTAGCCAGCACGGGTTTGTCAAAAACAGATCATGCCAAACCAATCTTATATCATTCTTTGACACAGTGAATAAACTAGTAGACCAGCAAAATGATGTGGACATAGTATATTTAGATTTCAGTAAGGCATTTGACAAAGTATTTATTTATCTAGTTATTTATTTATTTCTAAAATTTATAGGCCGCCCAATCCCGAGGGACTCAGGGCGGCGTACAAAATTAAAACAATAAATATAACAATAAAACAGTAAAATACGTGCATTCATACAGCATGTCCAATCGTATCCCGGCCCCCCTGGGGACATCAGCCCCAGGCCTGCCGGAACAGGAGAGTTTTAATGGCTTTCTTAAAGGCCGGCAAGGTGGGAGTAGTTCGAATCTCGGGGGGGAAGTTGATTCCACCGGTTGGAGCCACCACAGAAAAGGCCCTTCCCCGAGGGCCCGCCAGCCGACATTGTCTGGCCGACGGGACTGAAGGAGGCCCAATCTGTGGGACCTCACCGGTCTCTGGGAACTATGCGGCAGTATGCGGTCCTGTAAGTAACCTGGTCCTAAGCCATGAAGGGCTTTAAAGGTGATAACCAACACCTTGAATTGCGTCCGGAGACCCACAGGAAGCCAGTGCAGCTCACGGAGGATAGGTGACACGTGGGTGTACCTTGGCACACCACAATCTGATGCTTAGTAAGCTAGAAAGAAATGGGATAGACAACACCACCACCAGATGGATCTGTAGCTGGCTGGCAAACCATACTCAGCTAGTAGTCCTCAATGGTATTAAATCCACATTGAGAGAAGTAAGCAGTGGGGTACCACAAGGCTCCGTCTTAGGCCCAGTACTCTTCAATATCTTCATCAATGACTTAGATGAGGGAATTCAAGGGGAACACATCAAATTTGCAGATGACACTAAACTGGCAAGAACAGCCAACAGCCCAGAAGATAAACTCAGGATCCAAAATAATCTTGACAAACTGGAACAACGGACCCTATCCAACAAAATGAGTTTTAATGTGGAGAAAAGCAAAGTTTTACATTTAGGCAGGAAAAACCAAAGGTATAAGCACAGATTGGGCGAGACCTGGCTCAAAAACAGTAACTGTGAGAGGGACCTTGGAGTCCTAGTGGACGATCCCTTGACTATGAGCCAGCCGTGTGCAGCAGCAGGTGAAAAAGCTAATACAATCCTGGATTGTATAAACAGAGGCATAAAATCAAGATCACACGAAGTATTAGTACCGCTTTATAAAACCCCTAGTAAGACCACACCTGGAATACTGCAACCAGTTTTGGTCACCATATCACAAAAAAGATGTTGAGAGTTTGGAAAAAAATTCAGAGAAGAGCAACTAAGATGATCCAAGGCCTGGAGACTAAAACATACGAAGAACGGCTGCAGGACTTGGGTTTGGCTAGTCTTGAGAAAAGAAGAAATAGGGGTGACATGATAGCAGTCTTCCAGTATTTGAGGGGCTGCCACAAAGAAGAGGGGGTCAACCAATTCTCCAAAGGACCTGAAGGCAGGACAAGAAACAATGGTTGGAAACTGATCAAAGAGAGAAGCAACCTGGAATTAAGGATAAATTTTCTTTCTTTCTTTCTTCCTTCCTTCCTTCCTTCCTTCCTTCCTTCCTTCCTTCCTTCCTTCCTTCCTTCCTTCCTTCACTTCCTTCCTTACCTACCTACCTACCTACTATACAAGTCTCAATCTTCATTATGACCTCCATGAAAGTAAAAGTTGGACCTTAAAGAAGCAGGATAGGAGAAGTGTTGAGATTTCCGAACGTTGGTGTTGGAGAAGATCCTGAGTAGACCACAGATGGTCAAGAAATCCACCCCAATTGAACAAATCAACTGCAAATTCTCGCTTGTGGCTTAGATTATCCTATTTTGGAGATGTAATATGAAGACCCAGCTCTTCCGAGGAAGCTCTGAAGATGCAATGAGGAGGAGGAGGAGGACAACGACAATGACAACGACAACCGAGACAGCTCCCTTCCTTCCTCCCTCCCTACATTCCTTCTTTCTTTTCTGTTCTTTTGTTGTTTCTTTCCTTCCTCCCTCCCTTCCTTCCTTCTTTTTCTCTTCTTTCCTTTCCTCTTTCTTTCTTTCTTTCTCCCATCTCCTTCCTTCTTCCTTCCTCCCTCCCATCTTTTTTTGTTCTTTGTTTTTCTCTTTTCTTTTTCTTTCTTTCTTTCTTTCTTTCTTTCTCCCATCTCCTTCCTTCTTCCTTCCTCCGTCCCATCTTTTATGTTCTTTGTTTTTCTCTTTTCTTTTCCTTTCTTTCTTTCTTTCTTTCTCCCATCCCTTATTCCTTTCTCCCTCCCATCTTTTTTTGTTCTTTGTTTTTCTCTTTTCTTTTTCTTTCTTTCTTTCTTTCTTTCTTTCTTTCTTTCTTTCTTTCTTTCTTTCTTTCTTTCTCCCATCTCCTTCCTTCTTCCTTCCTCCCTCCCATCTTTTTTGTTCTTTGTTTTTCTCTTTTCTTTTCCTTTCTTTCTTTCTTTTTCTTTCTTTCTCCCATCTCCTTCCTTCTTCCTCCCTCCCTCTCTTCTTTTTCTTTCTTTTTCTCTTTCCTTTTCTTTCTCCCATTTCCTTCCTTCCTTCCTTTCTTCCTCCCTCCCTCTTTAACTGACTGTCTTACAACAGGATAAATGATCAGGCACCAAAGTTTTAGCCCAATTAATTCTAGCATGAAGTCACAAACAAACAAACAAACAAACCCATATTGTAACGTTCAGATCTGCCCAATCATATGTGGACATGGAGGGAGGACATGGAGGGAAAAATTTTCAAAACAGGATCGGTAACTACTTCAGTCTTATCCCCCCAAATGCTGGCTTGACGTTTCAGCCCCCTATGGAGACCACTGTTGAGAAACAAATTGGGAGGGAGTGTAAAGCTTTGTGCATCTTTATTTCTGCCTCTGTGTGATTGTTTTACTGAAATCTTGTTAACTATCTGGAAATTTGCCTGGTTTTATCCGTATCCTTTTCACAAGGGAAAATAGTAAATACACCCAAAGTAATAAAGTCGGAGTAATAAAGAGCAAATCCCAGCAATCTACATATATTTTATAGGAAAATGAAAATAAAGAGATTATCTCGGCTTGTATCTTGACTTATAAAGTAAAGGGCCGTCCTTAATTTAAAGACATTCTCGCCTTAAACTTAATTTCTCAGCAGTCGGTGTTTCTCTCATTGTAACTTTCGGAGAGAGGATCTGCCAGTAGAATCATCTTCTTACTGGGAGGTGGGTGCCTATCAGGTGACAATAGATGGGACATTACAATGGTGCACAAACGGGACACAACATCGTCACGGCTTGTGCCATCTTCAGCTTTCTCCATTCTCTGATCAACTTTCAATGAGACAAGGATAGGCAACCTTGGCTCTTTTATGACTCGTGGACTTCAACTTCCAGAATTCCTGAGCCAGCATGGCTTCAGCTTGGAAACCTCTCTCCTTTCCCCTCAGCATGGCTGGCTCATGAATTCTGGGAGTTGAACTCCACGAGTCATAAAAGAGCCAAGGTTGCCTAACCCCTGGCCTAGGACGAAAAATTAAGAGCACGGGTCTTCAAACTAGGCCCTTTTATGACTCGTGGACTTCAACTCCCAGAATTCCTGAGCCAGCCAGCATGCTGAGGGGAAAGGGGAGAGGTTTCCAAGCTGTGCCATGCTGGCTCAGGAATTCTGGGAGTTGAAGTCCATGAGTCATAAAAGAGCCAAGGTTGCCTACCCCTGAATCTAGGTGTATCTATCGTCTATCTATCTATCTATCTATCTATCTATCTATCTATCTATCTATCTATCTATCTATCTCTATCTATCTATCAATATCTAAGTCAGGGGTAGGCAACCTTGGCTCTTTTATGACTCGGGGACTTCAACTCCCAGAATTCCTGAGCCAGCATGGCTAAGCTTGGAAACCTCTCCCTTTCCCCCTCAGCATGGCTGGCTCAGGAATTCTGGGAGTTGAAGTCCACCAGTCATAAAAGAGCCAAGGTTGCCTACCCCTGCGCTAGACCTTGTAAGAAAATCCTGTTCAACTGCAGTGACTATTGTCAGAGCTTCATTTTATTCCTCTTCCCTCCTCATCCTCTTTTCCTTTCATGTTATGACTTTTTGGTACAAACGGGGAAAAATCCACACTGTTTGCTTTTCAACTCTTACGCATTGTTCCCAATATTCTAATCGCTTTGGGCAGTGAGATGGCAGGTGTGTTGATTTCATAAATAAATATAAATATTTGACTTTTCCAGACCAATGCGGTGCCGTTTGCCCACTCACCACATATAGAAATATTATAATAATAATAATAATACAGACAAGCACCTGCAACATAACACCCCAGACTTAACAATTGTCGATAAGAAAGATAAAAAAAGTCTGGATAGTGGACGTGGCAGTGCCTGGAGATAGCAGAATAGAAGAGAAAAGAACTGGAGAAGATAACAAAATACAAAGACCTACAAATAGAAATAGAAAGACTGTGGCAAAAGCAAGCAAGGGTAGTACCAATAGTGATAGGCTCCTTGGGTGCAATCCCAAAACAACTGGAGCACCCACTTTGAACACCATTGGCATTGACAAATTCGCTATTAGTCAATTGCAAAAGGCGGCCCTTATTAGGAACTGCTTCCATCCTGCGACGATATCTGTAAATACCATCAAACATCCACATCTGCCTATCCCAGGTCCTGGGTAAGGACTCGATAGGTAGGACAAAATGCCAAATCCAGTCTGAACATCTGGCTGACTGTGCGATGATCGATAATAATAATAATAATAATAAAGTTGGAAGGGATGTTGGAGGTTATCTAGTCCAACCCCCTGCTCAGGAAGGAAACCCTATACCATTTCGGACAAAATGGCCTGTCCAGTCTCTTTTTAAAAACTTCCAGTGTTGGAGCATTCACCGCTTCTGGAGGCAGGTTGTTCCACTGGTTAATTGTTCTCACTGTCAGGAAGTTTCTCCTTAGTTCCAGGTTGCTTCTCTCCTTGATGAGTTTCCATCCATTGCTTCTTGTCCTGCCCTCAAATGCTTTGGAGAATAGCCTTGACTCCCTCTTCTTTGGGACAGCCCCTGAGATATTGGAAGACTGCTATCATATCCCCCCCTCATCCTTCTCTTCATTAAACTAGACATACCCAATTCTAGCAACCATTCTTCGTATGTTTTAGCCTCCAGTCCCCTGATCCTCTTTGTTGCTCTTCTCTGCACTCTTCTCCAGAGTCTCAACCTATGTATTGTAGGAAGTCTGCACCCCCCCCCCTCCCCAGTCCTAAAGAATGAAATACTTTGGGGAATATTAAAAGAGGCAGGATAATTCCCCTAAAGGAAATAAAGCCATGGAAGCCAGCCATGACCCCTACTTGACCTTGTAGGAATCTGGCA